>CAUYQV010088975.1:0-93768 GCA_963574575.1 Galagoides demidoff
GATCCTCTTGCCTCAGCCTCCCAAGTAGCTGGGACTACAGGCTCCCACCACAATGCCCACTAGTTTTTGAGACAGGTTCTCACTCTTGCTCAAGCTGGTCTTGAACTCCTGAGCTCAAGCAATCCACCTGCCTCAGCCTGCCAAAGTGCTAGGATTATAGGTGTGAGCCACCACGCCTGGCCCCTTGTTCTTTTATTTTCTTTGTTTAAGTAGCAGCCATCCTAGTGGGTCTGAGGCGGTATCCCCTTGTGGGTTTCAGTTTGCATCTTCCTGCTGACTAGCGGATGCTGAGCATCTTTTCAGGCGCTTATTGGCCATTGTATAAACCTCTTTTCCGTGTGATGCAGAGAAGAGCTCAGATGTTTTGGAGTCCAGCAGTAGCTGCCCCCCCCCCCACACTACCATCCCGGGCATGGCTCAACCTCTGACTTCTTCACTGTGTCACTTTGCAAAAGTGGCTTCATCTCTCTGGGCTGCAGTTCCCTCGCTGATGGACTAGGGAAGTCACGCATGCCGGAGGGGCTGACATGACGACTGGGAGAGGTTTTAGGATTCTAGTTTTCAGCCCCTAGGCAATGCTTTATAAATGCTAGTTAATTCCCCTGAGTAGAAGTCCATCATCTTCTTTTGAAGTTGGGATGCTGGGGACTGAGTAGGGCGTCAGTGCATGTGAGCACCGGCCAGGCAAGGGCGCAGACAGGCATCCGTGGAGGCGGCCACTCTGACCTGCGTATTTGCTTTTTTGCCTTTTACCTTGCACTGTTCTCATTCTGGCCTTTCCAGTACTCTGTGCTTATATCTCCCTGCCCAGAAGTAGAGTGGGGAGGGGGTCATGCCCTGTTCATCTTTGCCAGTTGTTCAGCAAACCCATCTTCTGTTCCTTCCAGACAAGCAGTGAGGCTGCGTTTCCAGCCTTCCATGCCCTGGGAGTGGGCTGTGCGCCTGCATTCTGGCCAACAGGGTGAGGGTGGAAGTGGTGTGAGCCGTGCCCAGGCCTGGGTGCCTCTGTTTCCCTCTCTCTCCCTCACCTGTTGCCATCTGCTCTGATCTTGTTGATAGAGATAGAGGCTCCTTTACTCTGGGCTCTTGAATATCATCTATGCTCCTGGTTCACCTGTTTCTATTCACCTGCAGCACTTGCAATCCAAGAAGTAAACTCCTTTTGAGGGGAGTTGCTAAGATTCTAGGGCCCACCTGTTATAGCAGCTGGTGTCCTAACTAACACCAGGACCTCCAAGGTCAGGGGCTGGGGACCTTGCACATCCAGTTCTCAGCTCTTCCCCCTCAAGAACTGGCACATAGTAGGCAATGATTAAATTTTGTTGATTGAGTTAATGAAGTGCATGGCACTCAGTGGGTGCTCGACAAATGTTTTCTCCGTGAAAGATTCGTAGAAGTGTGGTTTAAGATCACCAAGGTCACAGGTTTGATCTATGTGGCAACTTCTCAATGTTTCAGAGAAGATAAATCAGCCTCCTGGAATTGGGATCCTAGTTGAGCAAATCAAAGTCATTTCAGGGAGCTTGTGCCTAGGACACTGGCCATGCATGAATCTGTTTTCACGGTGCTAGGACTGTCGTAGCAAAGTATCACAGCCTGGATGGCTTAAACAACAGAAGTGTTACCTCGCACAGTTCTAGAAGTTAGAGGTCTGAGGTCGAGGCAGGGTTGATTCTTCATGGGGTCTGAAGAACCCCCCCGTGCCTCCCACTAGCCTCTGGTGGTTGCTGGCAATCCTTGGCATTCTTTGGCTTGTAGAAGCACCCCACTAACCATCTTCATGAGGTGTTCTCTGTGTGGTCATTGTGAGAAAGGTCATGGGGAGGAGTCTTTCATTCTCACTCTGGCCACTACGAATTGCAACTGAGACCCACCCTTCTTCCATGCCTGCCTGGCTCCTGCCTTCCACTCCCTAGCTCCCACCAGAAGCAGCCTTTGTTTATGACCACACTGTCCCTAAATGACACTGACCAGGCAAAGGTCTGAAGCCCAGTGGGTTTGAGTTCTAGGTCTGCTACTACCTTGGTGTTTGAACTTGAACATGAACACTCTGAGACTCTTGTTCTTCCCTAATAAGATGATTACAGTTAAAATCCCCACTTCTTTGGGTTTCTATGAATGGAAGCAAGACTATGTATACCGTAATGATGGTGAAGAACTTTCTGTCCCCAGGACATCAGCATCTGCAAGACGATCTTGGTGAATCGCTGTGAAACAGCAAATGCCCTGATCATATGGAGCACAGCCCTGGGAGCTTGTACATTTGTGGAGAGCAGGGATCAGCAAACTGAGCTGCTGACCTGGCCCATGGGCTAAATCTGGCCTATGGCCTGCTTTTGTCAATAAAGTTTTATTGGAACACAGCCACGCCCATTTGTCAAGGTTTTGGCTGGGGCTGCTTCTGCAATGCAGCGGTAGAGTAGGATAGTTGCAACAGAGACCTGATAGCCTTACAAAGCCTTTTAAAAATGTTTATATCTCACTCTTTACAGGAAGAGTTTGCTGATCTTTGGCATAGAACAATGTGAGCGTTGATCCTTGCAACCCCAGAGTTCAAAACTCATCCTTAGCTCTTCTTGGCTGTGTGGCAATGGCAGGGATTATGTGAAATCTCTGCTCCTCATTTGCCAGATTGAAGTGATAAGTTTACACCACTTATGGTGTAAGTGGTTGAGAAAATGAGATGTTTGGGTAAAATACCTTGCTCTGGGTCTGTGTGCAAGAAGAACTAATAACCGTTTCCGTTCTCACTGCTGTGTGTCACAGTCCCTGGTGTCTGTGGTGTGCCACATCTGTTCTTGCTGCCTAACACAGGAATTTCCCCCTGTCATCTCTGCCTAGCCAGAGAGTGCCGGGCTCATCTCTTTGCCTACAGAATAGTTTCTGGTCCACAGCGTGCATCAGTGACAGCAATTAATGAGGCTGCTCTAGCCCTTTGTGTCCCAAAGCAAATCCACCAATTCTAAAGCCACCCTCTGCTGCCCTTTACCCTGGCTTGGGGGTAGGGGAGGACACACTTTCCTGCCCCGGTTCCCTGTACCCCACACTCAGCTCCCATCGCATATCCCGTAAGTGATGGAAAGAAGTCAGTCAGAGGCGAAAGACAGATCGAGTGCCTCCGTGGCCCCGGCATTTCCCTGCAGATCTTTGGATTTCCATATATTTGAAAACCTAATATAAACAACAGAGAAGAAATTTGCATCTCGGGCAGCAAGGAATGAAAAATTGAGGCGGTGTAATGTATTGCCGCGCGCAGAAGAGGAATGACCGTGCTGAGACCAACCTCTTACGACGGGCCCAATAGGCCGGTGGCAAACTCATTTCCTGGCAGAATATAGGGTTCATCTGCTGGAACATTTAACAGGCATCAAAGAAAGATCACTTCCACCTCTCCCTGCCGCCCGAGCCGCTGCTCTCCTGCCTCTCTTTTTGCCATTTTATTAAACCCCTTTATGCGGTTTTAATACAATATGTATGATCCACATGGAGACAAATAAATTCTTATGTACTTTTCAGGATTCAGAGAGTTCTAATGGTTATGTATGCTTTATTTATATTTTCTGAGCGACATTAAAAGGGCGATGTGTAAAAATATGCAACCCAAACTGATGGTGATTTATGGTGACTCACGGGGTGATGGCAAAATAGAAAGTTATGAAGTTAATTTCCAGATGTGTGGAGGTGAGGAAGGGGGCACTGTGGACTGCAGGAGTGGTGAGGGGGAGCCGTGGTTCTGGCTAAGGCTGGATGTGGTGGCAGGTTTGTCTTAGGGACGCTCACGGGTCTAGGACCTTTTAAGAAAGCAGTGCAGACACCTATAGCACGGGGTGAATGAGAGAGGTGGAGGGGGCTGTGCGGGGAGGAGGAGCTGTGATAGAGGGAGGGTGAACAGTGGGACCACACCTATGGAGCAAATTACAAGGGTACAAGTCGAATAGAACATAAATGTCTTAATACAATAATTAAGTAAATGAGGTGAAAGCTATATTAATCAGTTTGATGTAAGCACTCCAAATTGTATTAAAAATCAACACATTTACCCCACACATGCACAAATGTATTCATGATCTATGTGTATATGACTTAATAAAAGGAAAAAAATAAGAAAGCAGTGTAGAGCCAGTGGGAGCATTAAAGGTGTTTCTTTTGATGTTGCAGATGGGAGGGGGGTGCCCAGAGAGGTTAAGTCTGTTTTCTAAAGTCACACAGCAAGCAAGTGGCAGAGTTAAACTTAGAAGTTTTTCTGTGGCTCCTCCTTGGGTTGTCACAAAGTTACTTAAAAATCTGCTGCAGGGGGCAGAGCCTGTGTCTCAAAGGAGTAGGGCGCCAGCCTTATATACTGGAGGTGGCGGGTTCAAACAAGGCCCTGGCCAAAAAAAACTGCAGAAAAAAAAGAAATCTGCTGCAGGTCCCACAAGCTTCCTTAGCCTCCCCTGCGACCTCTGGATGCCACAGTGAGCAGACAAAGGCAAGCCCGTGGCTCATGGAGACTTGCTCTTCCAGAATGCTGTGTCGGGGCAGAGCAGAACTGGTGTGTGTGAAAACCCAGGAGCTGGAATTCATCCGAGTGACTCTGGAAATCCACTTGTGGGGGTGTTGGGATCTGGAAGCTGGGAAGACCACCCCCCTAATGGTTGGGCGTGAATGTAAATATGGAGCTGGATTGGAGATGTTGGCTTGTTGAGAAGCTGATGGGATTCAGAGAACTCCCACCGAAACACACTCTGTCCCTTAGCTGGCTCCTGCCCCTTCCTGCTCCACTCCTCCAAACCCTGCCCTCCAAGTCTGAAGCCCATTCATTTGGGAGCACATGTAGCATGATGGTGAGAGCACAGGCTCTGAAGCCAGACTTCCCGGGTTCAATCCTGGTTTCACCAGCTGCTTACCTTCTCCGGAGGCCTCACTTCCTCATCTGTGGGAAGGGACGTTGTCACCTTGACTACAGAGGTGTTGTTAGCAGAGCATGGTCCTGTGCGTGGAAGGCGCTCATCACGATATTTCTGGCCTAAATAGATGATGGTTTTTTAATCACTGCTGTTATTCCACCTGCCTGGACCTCAGTTTCCCAATTTGTATTAGAAGGGAAGTTAAAAATAGATGATATGAAACTGTCCAGACTAGGTCCTGATTTTAGGGGATAATCTCTAAGTCTGGCAACTCTCACATTCACCAATGCTGGTGGAGTGATTTTACCAGGGGTCCCTTTTGGTTCTATGTATCAAAAGCCATAAAAATGTTCACACCCTTTGACTCAGCGGCTTTTACTTCTAGAAGCTTTTACCGTAGAAGATTAATCGAGGGAAGAGAAATCTTGACGGTGTGCATTTCTGTTGTGGCGGTGTTATAACAGAGGAGAAATTGGAAGTGACCCCAAGGGGAAGAAGAAGGGACAGATGAAACCACTGCAATGTAGCAGTAGAAAGTCTGTGGCTGAGCCCTTACTGTATGCCAGCCTCCAATGAGCACTTGAAAATTTGCATCACATTTAACCCCCAATAAACCCTGGTGAGGCCGTGGTTCGTTCCCTTGCTGTGGCCACAAGGGAGCCGAGCTCGGAGAGGTAGAGCAAAGTGCCTAAGTTTGCATCGCTGGCAGATGGCAGAGGTCACTGTCCACCGAAGCACGATGGCAAACCCAGCCTTTTTCACCACACCACACCCACTCCTCAGGTTGATGTCAGGCCCCGCTCTGAGGGAAGAGGGCTTTTCAGAGGCTGGCATGCACGGAGGGTCCTTTGTGAGTTATAGGACTAGAGACAGTGAGAGCACATCGCTGCGCTGACGCTGCTATGAAGCCACCACCTCTGACCTGAGGTCAATGTTATCACTATGTGTTTATGAATTTGCCCTGGACCCCTTGCTCTGGTTTTTCTCTTCCAGGAAAAATGCACCTGTTGTTTATTTCAATGCTAACTTCTAAGTTCCAAGATTCTGATGATGCAGGGTCTGGTTTATGTTATTGCTCTTTATGTCATCTATTCATCTGAGCATCTGTGGATATTCATCCAGCCACCTCTTGTCACCCCCTTCACTCAACTCATCTATACATCAATCCAAACATTCATCCATACATCCTCCCATCCACCTATCTACCTGCATGTCCATCCTTCCATCTGTATCTCTCTACTCACCCATCCACTCACCCCTTGGCCCACCTCCCCACCCACCCATCCATCCATCCATCCATCCATCCATCCATCCATCCATCCATCCACTCATTCCCCTACCCACCTGCCTATAAATCTTTAGTTTCCTGTTGCTGCTGTAACAAATTATTGAGAGTATATAGAAAGGTTTAAAACAAATTTCTTCACTTACACTTTTGGAGATCAGGAGTCCAAAATCAGTTTTGCTGTGCTAAAATCAAGATATTAGGGGCATGATTCCTTCTAGAGGCTCTGAGGGAATAATTGATTCCCTTGATCTTTCTCAGCTCCTGGTGGTGACCTGTGCTCCTTCTTCCATCTTTAAATCACTGCAATCTCTATCACCTCATTGCTTTTTCTTCTGACTCAGACTCTTCCACCTCCTCTTGCAAGTGATTTTGTGTTTGAATCAGGCCCACCCAAAAAATCTGAGATAATTTCTCCATATCCAAATAGTTAATCACATCTATAGATTTTCTTCGCCACATAAAGTGATTCTCACAGGTTCCCGGGACAAGAACATGGACCTGTTCAGGGGAGGCCATTATTTAGCTGTCCACTCATCTGTTCATTCATTCATTTGTTTATTTGATTGATTCATTAAATCATCAAATATGTATTGCATACCCCTAGGTACTAGGTACTGTGCTGATGACTAGGGTTATAGAAATAAATGCATCAGATACAGCCTCTACCAACAAGGAGCTCACAGACCAGTAGGATTATTGAATGAGTAAGCAAATCATTGTGATCATTTACCAGTCAATAAAGATTTACGTTATTCTACTTTATTTTTCTCCATGGTATTTACTGAGACCCACCAGGACGCTGGATGTTTACTGTTGATTGTCTGCCTTCCCACATGCATTTCTCCATAAGGTCAGAAGATTTTTTTCTGCAACCACCACAGTTGCCATTCTAGAAGAGTTATCTTCTCAACACATAATTAATGAACGACTACATAAATATATGGAGCAGACTGAGGCTGATGTGATCTTGGCCTCACAGAGCTTGTGTTATGGAAAGTCAGGTGATGATCAAGTTATTAGAAATACGGTGTCAGTTTGGAGGAGATGAATGGTGTAGGCCAAGAGCCTGCTGCAGAGACTTTGAGTCAGTCTGAAAGTTGAGGCAGGATTTCTGGAGGACATACTTTACTGCTGTCCTTCGGTGGTGGTGGTGGAGGCAGGTTGGAGTTTTCCAGGTGAAGGGATTGAGGGAGGCCAGGGACACCATGGACAAGGGCTTTGAGCTGCAAAACAGTCTTTGAGATAATCAGATTCTAAACACGTGTACAGAATTTTCCAGTTGGTAAAACACTTTTCTCTATGATTCTGTTTGATACTCAATGCACATTTACAAGGCAAGGCAAGGCAAGGCACTGGTTTTTCTTCTTATATTTCCAGATAGACTGAGAAACGTCTCACAGCTAGAGAGTGATGGAGCCAAGTCTCATGGCTTGACTGCAGGGTTGGTTGGCCAGGTGGCCCTATAACCCAGCATGGTAGTCACTGGGTTGGGACTCTATGTAACCCACAGAACATGGTGACCGAACCCCTTGAGTTAGTGTAAATAACTATTGAATGAATTGTGGATTGGTGAGTGAGTCAGTGGCAAGGTGAACAAGACAGCGGGACCAAGAGGATGGGGTTTGCATCCTAGCTTAGCCCTTCTTTTTCCACTGTGGTGCACTTATCTAGAAAGTGGAATGAACACCCAACATCCATGAGTAAGTCATAGCATTTTATCCAACAGATAACACTGGAACCTACTCCATGAGGCCTCTGTGCTATTATTTTGGGATGTGGTGATGGCAAAGATAAGATATTGTTACTGTTTATTCACTGGCGGACGCTCTAGAACACCTTGCTCCCGGTACTTTCCAAGGCGATCCTGCAATTGCTACCAGATTTTGGGCAAATCACTGGGTCACACTGAGCCTCTGTTTCCCTTCAATGAGATTTATAAGTCTGACACTCAAGATTGTCTGACTCTGAGAGACCGCGCGATGGCACAGGACTCCATGGCTGATGTGTCCACAACTGTCCAGAAGACTGTCAGAGGGTAGAGCCCAACTTCCTATCATAGACGTTCTAAGCTCTGTGTGATCATAGAATAGGACTGGGGAATATCCTACAGAGGCCTTTAATTCTGCAGAGAAAAAGGGCTGCCAAAGGAGTGATTTATCTGTGCCCGTCCTCAAAAGAGAGAGTAAGACTAGTTCACAGGCACTGTGCCCAGACATCTGAAGGCACCTTTCCAGGATGGCACTTCCTGTTGGAAGCTCTGTGTGACTTCCCATCTGGGAAAGAGGGAGCCCTTCTCTATTCTGCTTTGAGGGCCCCCTGGGCATGCGAGGTGATCTACCAGGCATCTACTCACTAGCTTCCAGGCTGGGGCTGGCATTGTTTGTTTGCTGTGGATTGCTCCCAAAACTCTCTGTAGACATCAGCACGTTATCCTGGAGCAGGGAGTTTTTAAAGAAATTCCAGTAGCTAGGGGTAGAGTGAGTCTAATTTTTTTTTAAAGATACCCAGGAATATAAGGAGAAGCTTTTCATCTGAATTATCCCCTCTCCTTTGAGCACCTAATGAATCCCTTAGCAGGTCCTGTCAATGCTGTGACCAGGTTCACCTATGCATGAATGTCTGACAAGTAAGTTTGTGAACTCATCCCAGAACAAGTGCTCCATATCTCACTGCTGAATATCACTCTGGCCACTTTGGAAGTACTCCCCTTGGGAAGCTGTGCACTGCTTGTGAGCCAAGTCCACCCTTCAGTTTTGGAGCCCTGGACCAGAGCTCTCATTGTATGAGGTCTGACAATTAAGTTTGTGAACTTGTCACCGTGCACCTATGGTGACAGCGGTGTACAGACAACGTGGTGAGGTTTCATAACTGTGGTGGAGCAGTATCTCACAGCTGTGTTCATACTGACGTGGGGCAGTGTCTTGCTGAGTGGCTTTTATTATTGTTGCATACTTTTGTGTGCCGGAAAAAGAATTCTAAAATGGCTTTGAAGGGTAGAGTAGGCACTGGCATCAGTGCATCGCTTCCCAAGGGGAGTACTTTGAAGGTGACTGCAGTGACAGTCAGCAATGAGGTATGTAGCACTTTTTCTAGGATGAGTTCATGAACTTAATTGTCAACCACATATCTCTCTCAGGTCTGACCACATTTCACTATAGTGTGGAGCCTCTGCCTAAGCCATTATCATTTCATTCCTATACACCTCCCACTCTTCCCTTTTCTCCACAGTGGACACTCTTCTATTTTTCCTTCTATCTTTTTTTTTTTTTTTTGAGACAGACTTTCACTGCACCGTGGGTAGAGTGCCATGACGTCAGCATACCTCACAACAACCTCAAACTCTTGGGCTGAAGAGATCCTCTTGCCTCAGCCTCCCAAGTAGCTGGGACTACAGGTGTCCACCGCAGTGCTTGGTTAGTTTTCCTAGTTTTGGTAGAGATGGTGTATCACTCTTGTTCAGTCTGGTCTCCAACTCCTGAGCTCAAGCAATCCACCTGCCTTGGTCTCCCAGAGTGCTGGGATTACAGGTGTGAGCCACCATGCCCAGACTGGAACACTCTTCTAAAAAAGAAAACTTAACTCCTGTCTTCTCCTGTTGCTGAACCAGACCGGGGACTACTTGCCTAGCATGGTAAAGCCAGACACTGGTGCTGAGAGTTGAGCAGAAAAAAAAGTACATTTATTGCACAGCATCAAACAAGGAGAGCGGGCAGCTGATGCTTAAGATCCAAACTCCCTGATGGTGTATGAGCCAGAGTTTCTAAAGGCAGGGTACATTTCAGAAGAGCAGAAGTTGCAGGCAAAAATCAGAAACCAATGCATGGAGGTAACATACACTGGTTTGGGCTGGGGGTCTGACCTCTCCAGGCCCCTCAGGAAGAAATTTAGAAAAACTAGCAGTGGTCAGAGTCCACTCTCAGTTCCCCTCCATCTGGGATGTATGTGATGTAGTGGGGGTTTCTGAAAAACAACAGTCTGTGTTAAGATGTTACCATTTAGTTTGATCAGATCCCAGTAATGTATTTCTGATGTTGCCTCAGTTGCCCAGGGGGTCCTCCTCATAAAGTACTCTCTCAGGCCACACCTATGGAGCAGATTGCAAGGGTACAAGTTAAATCTATCAAGCATAGAACACAAATGTCTTAACACCGTGATTAAGTATATGAGTGAAAGCTATGTTAATTAGTAGGATGTAAGCACTCCAGTTTGGACAAATAATCAAGACATTGAATCCCCCCCCCCCAAAAGATGCTACCATTTAGTTTCTATCAGGCCACAAAACACTTTGTGATTTTGGTTTGGTTGGGAGATTATTGATATCATCTTCTTGCTTATCAGGTGACTCATTTACTTTTTAAGTGTAGCTAGAGGCTGGAAGTTTCCCTGAAGAGAACAGATTTTCTCCTTTTTTCCATGCATGGGAGGCCTATTAGGCCTCTTAGGGGTCCCCGCTCTGTCTTACCCCTGCTGAAATGCTTCAGTGGCTTCCCGTGGATGGGGTTTCCTGCTCTTGACTCCAGGGCCAGGTCTTCCCATCGCTGACCACATCCCCCTACCAGCATCAGTCCACTCCCCCATGCTCCTGCATGCAGTGTTTTTTTATTTTCTTGAGTATACCAAGCCCTTTCCTACCCCAGGACACTCCCAAATGGTATCCTTTCTGGGAGGGGATGTTTCTGCTTCTAGACTGTGGTTGCCACTCACCTCTCAGGTCTCAGTTTAACCATCAGCCCCCTGTCAGTATAGTCCCGATAGCGGCAACCAGGTCTATTTTTATTTACTTCTTTAGCCCCCATAGCAGTAACCAGAGCTATTTTATTTACTTTTTTATCTTCTGCTTTCCTCAGTAGACTGCAGGCTCCAGAAAAGCAGGGAGCAGGTCTGGTTGGCCAACTGCTATCTCCTCAACTTCCTTTGTTTTTGGTGGGTAGCTCCAGGATGTTGGTGTCCTTGTCATCAGCATCTTTAGGAAGGGCCTATTGTGGAACGGCTGATGTGGAAAGAGATTTGAGGAGTGACACGTGGGAGGAAGGGGAGGTGCAGGGCGGGTGATCCTGTGGTCTCTATTTGCTGTGGGAAGCTCTCAGCTCCTGGAGATGATTTCAGTTTGGCAGAGGTAAAGAAGCGAGCCCAGGTTTTGAGTTGGACTGAGCTGGCCCAAATCCCTTCCCTGCTTTTTTAACACATGTGTTCCCAGCTTCCTGCTGCCGAGCCTTGGTTTTCTCCCCTGATGAATGCTGGTATGGCACCTGCCTCGCAGGGTGTGAAGAAGGGTGGTGGATGGCACTTCACGATGGGCCACAGAACAACCTCAGTGAACTTCAGCGCTTGTGCCCTTATGCTGACCTTCACAATGACCCAACATTTGGCTTCGTGAACATGTGCCTCACATCTGTGGGGCCTTGACGATCACTCACGATTCGAAGGTGTTGGAAGTCACACTAATGAATTGATTTCAAAGGACTCCAAGTCCCACTTAGAATGCAATGTGCCTTCTCAAAGAGGATGAAGAATTTGGAACTCAATTGTGTTCTTCTTAATTTGTCCCCTCCCCACAGTGGAGCCATCAACCCATTTTTCTCTGCCTTGAGAGAAACTCATGGTGGGAGGCAGCTGAGTACAGTGGTCAAGGCTGCCTGCTCTGCCTCCTCAGAGCTGTGTGACTGCAGAGGGTTGAATAACGCCCCCCCCCCGCCCCCCGCAATACATGTCCTCCCCGAACCTCAGAATCTGATTGGGAATAGGGAATTAATTACATCTTGCAGGTGTAATTAAGGTTAGAATCTGAAAATGAGACTGTCCTGAATCAGGATGATTCCTAAATCAAAATTCCTTATTTTGGGGGCTCAGAAAGTGGTCCCCCAAAGACTGGCACTGTGACATGATGAGAGGCCTTAGAAACTGCCTGGGAGCAAAGCTGCCTCTAACCTTGTTTCCTCCTCCCTCTCCCTAAGGGCAGTGAATGAGTCTCCCTGGGAATTTCCTTATCTGAGCAAGAAAGGTTCTTTCCAAAAGAAAACACTCACCTCTCTCTCCTCCTTGGAATCTCATTCTCTATCTCAGCAGACAGGAATGCAACTACTTCAAACTTTTTCGCAAGTTATTGCCTGCCGCCAGGGCACCTTCATAGGTTCTAGTTAATTTTGATTCATTCCTTTTACCTAATAATCATTCTCTGTCCCTCAAAAGAATTATACACATCCCCTTTTTCCCCTTTCCCCTGTGAAAAAGGATGTATCTAATCTTCTGTACCTCATCAGGTTACTGGGTAATCATCCTCTTGTAATTCCCCTGTGGTATACACGGTAAATATATTTTGTATGTCTTTTACTAACATGCCTTTCGTCAATTCATTTTCATGAAGTGTGGCCCCTACACTTAGAAGAGAAGGGCAGAGGACAGTGACCCAGAGGAGAATGTTGTGAGAAGGTGGAGGCACAGATTGGAAGGAAAGATGTACCCACAAGCCAAGGATTACTGGCAACTGCCAGAACAAGGAGAAGGGTACTATGAGAATTCTCTCTGAGACCCCCTGAAAGGAACCTAGCCTGCTTACTCCTTGATCCCAAGTCTGGCCTTCAGCACTGGGAGGGAATACCTTCCTGTTGTTTTCAGCCACCCAGTTTAGGGCCATTTGTTACAGCAGTCCCTGAAAACTAATACAGTGATCTCTGCCTGTTTGGTTAGGTTTTTAAGCCTCAGTTTCCTCATCTGTAAAGTGGGTGTTCATCACTTCTTGGCCTTTGGGCTAAGATTAAGTGTAGTGTAAAGTGGGCGTCCTTGCAGACTGGAGACATTGTGAATTTGAGAGAGATCCAGTGTGCAAGCCTCTTGGGGTGTTGCCAGGCACATAGTTGATGCACAATGAATTGTAGCTATTAATTGTTACTGTTACTGATGAGTCATCCCTTGGGCTTCTCCCAGCCTAAGCCCAAGCAACTCCTTGCCCTTCTCCTAGCAAGAAAATAGCATTCCTGCAGAAGTAGGGAGTGGAGGACAGGGGGGGAGGAGGTATCCTTGCAGTCAGCTGCGTCAGTGAAGGGACACTGGTTTCCACACTGTTGATCCTGATGTTTCTGGCTCTACTCCGCTTTCATCAGCCACCAGGACATCTTCCTCTGTGCCACTGGCATTTCCTTAATAATCTTTTGGCTCATTCATTCTCAGAGAGAGGAACATTTTTTTCAGGAACAATACCAGGGAGCAGTTATAAAATGCAACACTCGGTGATAAATGGAAAGAACTCGTATTTCTCCCTCTCGGTTTCTCATCTCGCTCCTGCTCTTTCTTTCTTTGTCTTCTTCCTTCTCTCCTCCTCTTTTCTTCCCTCTTCCTCTTTTTATTGCAAATGGCTGTCTTTCAGAGGTTTAACAGATTTGTAAAAATAATCCCTCCAAAAGGCTACCATTCAATAAGAGCACGCAGAGGACAGCGCGTGAGCCGCGGACAGCACCATAAATTCAACAGCGCCAGCCCGCAGCGCGCCAGCCCAGGGCGGGCCCCAAGTCATAACTTTCTCCTCTTGCCCTCTCCACCCGCCTGTTCCCTGGCCCTTGCCAATGCCATTCTATTTGCAGGAAGGCTCCCTTGACCCTTGGGTCCTTCAGCCACCACAGAGGTGGCGCCGGCTGGAATCCAGGCGTGAAATTATGAAAGAATGGGGCTGCCGCTAACTCCACCACTGCACTGGCCTCAGATGTGAAATTGCCATTTTTTTCCTCCCCCCTCGCACCGGCCTGTCGCATGCAGGGCGGAAAAGATTGTATTTATCACCTGTCAGGATCTGCCAGAACTGAGTTACGTGAGGCAGGACAGCATAAAATTATCATACACAAGCATGAAATTACAAAATCGCTCGGAACTGAACAACAAAATTATTTCATTTCGGAGGGAGGCCATTCCATTTTTTAGCCCTGACACCTTGACTGCCAAACTTTGAATTGAAATTGAGTGTGAGGGCCATGGAATAGAGACAGCAATAACAAGAAGTAGCATGTAAACTAGCCATGCAGACACACTACATTAATGGCCCCCGAAACCTCCCACCAGAGATATGTAACTAAATAAATGTCACGTGTCCCAGTTACTCAACTTGCCTTCCAGAACTAGAAATGACTTAAGCCAATGTGAGAACCCAGGTCCAATACCTGGGAATTCCTGGAAGGAATTGGGTCAGGGGGTGTTTCTTCTAATGCACAGAGCGATGTCCTGATGCAGGTGTGAGTTTGAATGTTGGCTGCATTAGTGAGCTGGGTGACACTGGAGGACTTTCTTAACCTCTCTGAGACTCCATTTCATTATCTGTGAAAGTGAAAACGATCATATCTGTTTCATGAAGTTGCTGTAAGGACAAAAATACTTCAGACATAGAATCTGACATACAGTAGGTTTTAAGTACAGCAATTATGAGGGTTGGGACATGGGACTTACCCTCCCTCATCCTTTCCCCTTCAAAACTTTTGTGTCATTTTTATATTCTGTGGTGGAAGCAGTTAATTATCCAACAAACTTTTATTAAGCATGGGAAAATAACTGTGAAGGTAATTTATGTTTAGATATAAAACTGGGTTAGTTTGAATGTTGATAATTATCCCCAATTTTTTCACCCTTCCCTGCACCCTTTGCCTGTGACTTTGCAGCCCCTCCCACTGGAGGTGGGGCTTATTTCCTCATCCATTGTTGTTGCTGGGCTTGGTCATGTGACCTAATTAACCAATGATATTCTGAGCAGACATGATGCACCTGAAAGATTTAAATACACCAGAGTGGTTTGCCTAAGCCTCTTCCACTCCTACTGTTTGCTTGAGAATGGCATGCCCCAGGTCAGTGCTGGTCAGTGGAGGAAGACAGGTAGGAGGAGCAGCCTGGAGTCAAGTGCAGTCAACTCGAAGGGCCTGTGAGGAAGAGAAATAAATGCTTGCTGCTAGTCCTTGAGTTTGGGGGATTATTTGTTACACAGAAAACACTGACTAATAAAATAGCCATGCTCAGTTGTTTATAAACAAAGATTTACCTTCATGAATGCTCTGCAGAACATTTAAAATTCATGTGGAACTCAGGGCAATTCTTTCTTACATGTGACTGCTAGGTGAATTGCAGAATTCCTAGAGTCTCTGCCCCTGCCACTTCAAGGCCAGTGTTGTCTGGTCAGTATGGAAACTAGCCTAGGACAGTGAGATTCTACTAACCGGACCCCACATTCTCTTCTCATCACATGTATTTTACAACAGCTACTTTTCTATTCTGAAATAAAATTCATCTACATTTCATCTACATACACAGGTAATTTAAAAAAAATCAATATCATGCCCTAACTGTAATATAAAGGAGGAATAAAATGAAAGCAATTTATAATAAAATAATATCTATTTCCATATGTAAATTATCAAAAAGCCCACTAATGCCAGGAGCCATAATGAAGCAGCCTCATGCTTGCACCTTCTTAGAATGAATAAGTTGAGATTTCAGACAAATATTCAGTTGAAAATTGTGGCCATTTTTTCTCTAAATTTGACGTTTTGAAATAAGAGCTAAATCAGTATATTCATATGTGTGGTAGCATCACTGGGAATGGGACTGCAGATGTCAACCGGCACAGGTGTGCTGTGGTGTGGCAACCCACATCTCAGGAGCAGCTTTGAGGCCAATGCCTGGATTTTTTCAAAATAGAAAACAACTCTTGATAGTGTTTTGGATAAAATAAGGTACTGAATTCCCTCAATTTGTACTGCAACAGCATTCTAGGAAACTCTGTGTAAAGCAAACTTGTGCAAAAAAAGTCTTAGTTGTATGTAATATAAATTCTAGGTACAGATAATTAAGATAATTCTTGTTAAGTAAGAATTCTATTGATGTGAATGCCCAGAGGGTATTCAAAATTCTTAAGGCACTTAGGACCATTCCTCTTGGTGTGGGACTTTCCTGAGTGTTGCATGTCCAGCATTGCTTTTTAATCACTGGGCCAGGTTTTTTCAACCTTGGCGCGATTGGCATGTAGGGTCAGATAAAGATCTGTTGTGAGGGGTTGGCCTGCACATGGCAGGATGTTTAAGCATCCCTGGCCTCTACCCACTTGATGCCAGTAGCATCTCTTCCTTAAGTTATGACATTCAAAATATCTCTTTTATTGCCAAATGTCTCCTGGGGATACAGAAATATCGCCCTGTTAAGAACCACTGGATTAGGATAATAGAAAATGCTTTCAATCCCTCTATTTCTGAAATTCTCCATCGGAAATGGTAGTACCTCTTAAAGCACAGTCATCCAGAAAGCCATAGATTTCATTCCCAGGCCAGACATTGAGCACCTACTGTGTGACAGGTATCATGGATTCAGCAATGAATGTAACAAAATTTTAATTCAGGGAGTTCAAGTTGTTCAGGCCCTAACCTGGAGGTCACCCCTATACCTCTCTGGACCTGGTGCCTACACCCTGTACTCCCCAGCCATTGTAACTAGGAGTTTCATCTTGATTTTTTCCACTTGTAATCCCATCCCCTGTTTCTGGTCTTGTTGATCTCCAATCTATTCTCCACGTGTGGCGAGAGTTACTATGCTAAATGATAAATTTGGAAATTTGCTACTGTTCCTCTTCTGCTCATAGCCTGCCCTGGTTTCCCATTGCCCTTATGGAAAACCACAAACCAAGTTCTCACCATGCTCTCCAGGGTCACGGGTTCTGTCCTGCTACCTCCCCTCTAGAGCCCTTACTCACCTGGGGGTCAGGAGCTGGGGCTGGATTGTAGAAAGCCTTGGACACTGTGCTAAGGAGTGATCAAACCTCAGATCTAGGGAGACACTTAAGAAGCATCTGGTTCCCCAGTGGCCATGTCCCAAGGTTGGATCGTCTTCTGAGAGAATTATCTTCCCTATAAGTCCCTTAAAAGGGGAAAAAGCACAAGGGTGTGGGGCTTTGATTATTACAAGACCAAATCAGAGAGTAGAAAGGCAGAGGAGGCGGCGGACAATGTAACTGAGGTCTGAAGCAGTTTCTCTTGTTTTTTTCTCCTCTCTTGGGCTCCAAGTTTTAATGTCCTATCACATCCTCTCAGCGCCTTGTATGGTGAGTAGCATTATACCCATTTTAAAGATGCTGAGCCTCAGGGACAGAAAGTCATTTGCCAAAAGTCATTGAATCCATAAACATTGCAGCTGGTTTTGAATCAAATTCCTCAGGGATTTAAGCAAGACACCAGTGCCTCTTATGTGATACAGCAGGACTCTCAAAGGTTATCTTGAGTTTATTTTGGCCACCCCACCTATCCTTCCCACACTTTCCAGCAGAGGGTTTTCATAAGTGCAGGTCTGATAAAGTTAGTGCATTCCCCCCCCTCATTCCATTGCTTTTAGAGCTAAACCCAGACCATGACTCGCAAAGCTCTGTGAGAGATGCCCCCTGACTATTTCTCCCATCCCTTTACATTTTTCTTGCTCAGTCTCTGAGCTTCAGGCACAATAGCCACTTCTTGGCAACGTGATCCTGCCACAGGACCTTTGCATATACCATTTCCGTTGCCTGCTCAGATGGCTTTCACTGTATGCTCTCCCAAACTCAGAACAAACACACATTGCTTCTTCCTGCAAATCTCTCCTATGCCCTTCCTCACCTCCCTAGTCTGAGTCAGGTCCATTTGTTACATAGTATTATGCATCAGTGTTCCTTTTCTGTTTGTATGCTTAGATTCTGATCTAGATGTTTCCACTAGACTGTAAACTCCACAAGGGCAACGACTCAGCTTGCTTTGCTCAGGTTGGGTCTTATCCCTTAGCTCAGTGCCTGGCACATAGTAGGTTCTCAATAAATGTTTACTCAGTGAATGAATGAAAGGATGAATATTTTACTCAAAGGACTGTGCTCCAGCTTCCACACCCACACCTTAACATTTGGTTGGCACTGCCCTGAGGGGATTTGTCCCTCCTTCCCTTTGGCTGGGCCCATGGTAGCCCACTAGGGGCCCATGGCGTCTGGAGCAGCTGTTGGCCTCAAGCTGCATCAGGCTGCCAGCACCCATGTGGAGAGCTTCAGGCTGCAGCCAGGCAGTGATGCTGTCATTTTGCAAAGTACTAACAGCTACAGGTACCGGTCACAGGCCATTGCCCCCCAGCCTTCACCACGTAAATCCTCTGCTAACGATTTGTATAAACTTCTGTTACATGTGTTATTTATCACTGCAAATAACTTCTGCAGGGTTGGACTGTGCACTCTCTGCATTCCCACACACACTTCAGCTGAGTGGGGAAGGGAAACCCTGTAGCCAAACTGCCTGTGCTCATCACCCTCACCCCCCCCCCCACTTATAAGCTGTATGGCCTTGGGCAAATCCTGCCCCTGTATGTGCCTCGATTTCCTCATCTGCTCAGTAGGGATAAGAAATAGTGCTCACCTCAAAAGGGATTGGATGGATTAAGTGAGACAAAACACTAATATAGAGACATAGTGAGTACTCAGTAAAATCTGCTTCTACCATCAGAGTCATCACTATCATATCATCATCACTATCATCATCATCACCGTCCTCACCACCATCACCACTATCACTCTCCTCACCATCACCATCACCACCCTCACCACCATCATCACTATCATCATCACTGTCCTCACCACCATCATCACTATCATCATCACCATCCTCACCACCATCATCACCATCCTCACTGTCCTCACCACCAGCACTATCACCATCATCACTATCATAACTATCACCATTATAACCATCACCATCATCATCTCACATTCCACTTTATAAGGTTGTAGGAACTAGGGCACCAGAACAGAGTCCTTAGCACACAGCCTTGTACATAGTAGGTGCTCAACAATATTAGCCTATTACATGAGATGAGACAGATTTGCTCTCAATCAGTGACAGCACTAATTCTGTTTGACCCCCAGCTGCATAGAAAGGGCCAGACTTACTTTTTCCTATGCTCAGTTTCCAGTCAGTGTTGATGAGTCAGTGGTGACCTCATCGTAAACAGATGAGTGACCTTAAGAAAGTCACCTCACCTCTTTCCACTTAGGCTTTCCCATCTCTCTCCGGGAAGGGCATGGTGGTTCCCCTCACTGACCTCCTAGATTTTGGATCTCAAGTGAGATGATGGATATGGAGTTGTTTACTCAGGGTCTGGCATACAGATCAACACCCAGTAAGTAGTGGGTCTGATTACTCATTCAGTCAACAGACTTTCCCAGGTTTTGCTGTGTGCCAGGCTCTGTACTGGGCATGAGGGACACATTAGTGACCCAAATTCTGCCCTTGGGAGATTTCATTCCAGTGGGGGGACTGAGACATAAAACACAACAAATGAATGACATGGAAGGTCAGAACGTTAGTCTAACTATTAAAACAAAGAGCAGGTGGAGGGAAGGATGGGTGTACTGGAGCAGAGGGTTACACCTTCAGTAAGGGTCAGATGAGGACTCATTGAGAACTAAGCCATTCAAGAACAGACTTGAAGAAGGCAAGGGTGTGCCCTCTCCCAATATGTGTGGGAAGGGCATTTCAGGCAGAGGGGGCAGAGATGCCGATGACCTACAGCAGGCACAGGCCTGTTTGTGGGATACAAGGTCAATGAGTTGCCGTGGGTCTGGATTGTAGAACCTTGCGACACCATGAAAACTTTGGCTTTTACATTGAAGGGGATGGGAGCTATGGAAGGCTCTTGAGTAGAGGAGGGACAGGATTGGATTTATGTTTTCAAAGAATCCCTCTTGCTGCCATGTGGAGCATGAATGGGGAAGAATAAGGGCAGAAGCTGGGAGGTTTGTTAGGAGGTCACTGCGGTGTCCCTGGTGGGGGACCCTAGAGGGTAGGTGACACCTTAGTACATTTGACCCAGGGCCCTCATGTCGCCCCTCTCAGAGGGGCAGAACAGGAAGGTTTTCTCTGGTAAAGACATTCAGCTGTGAGAGCCATGGCCAATTTGAGCATGGCCTTGCCACACCTAGTGACATTGTCTCCTTCCATTCCTCAGATGTGCAGGACAACCACAGTTTCTCTGCCAGTGTCCATGACTGTCCATCTCCTCCTGACTGTCCTTGATGCCCTCTACCTGTCCTGCCAACCCTAGCTGGGTTCAGTGGCCTGAGTCAACTGGGGCTGCATCCACGAGCCTGCTGGCCCTCAGCAGGAAACTGCAGCTAGCTGGGTATGTCTGAGGCTTGGTCTGCCTGGGCTATCAGTCTTAGCTTTAGGCTGCACCTTCCCTGGACTAGCTCTTAGCATAGCTGCAATAATGTGCCATAACCTGGGTGGCTTAAAACAACAATACTTTATTGTTACATCTCACAATTCTAGAGGCTAGATGTTCGAAAGGGAGGTCTTGGCAGGGCTGTGTTCTCTCCAAATGCTCCAAGGAAGAATCCTTCATTGCCTTTCTCTAGCGCCTGGTGGTTGCTGGCAATCCTTGGCTTGCAGCTGCATCTCAAGTTCTGCCTCTGTCTTCATGTGGCTTTCACACCATTCTGTGTACGTCTGTAAATCTTTCCTCCTTAGAAGGACACCAGGCATTGGATTTATGGCTCACTCTAATCCTGGATGACCTCATCTTAAATTGATTACATCTAAAAAGATCTTATTCCCAAATAATAAGGCCATGTTCACAGGCAACGAGTGTTAGGATTTCAACATACCTTTCCAGGGGACATGACTGTGACTAGGGTTACCATCACCTCTCCACTTCCTCATGGCCTCCCTGCCCCTGGCCTCCACCTCACCCATCCAACTCCCTCCCTTAAGTCAGAGACCTTTCTAAACTATCAGGGAGTGACACTTGCCTCCTTGCTTTAAACCCTTCTATGCCTCCCTAGTGTCTTCCCAATAAACTCCATGCGATGAAAGGCCCTGTTGGTCTGGTCCCTGTATTCTCTCTCTGATCCCTGATATGACTACTCTGTGTGAGTTCAGTAGTAACTGCCATGCCTGGGCTCCTAGACTGATCAGGGTCTCTGGGGACAGAGGCTCATTGCCATGTGCTGTGAAAACTCCTAGGTGACTCCACTGGGCAGCCAGGCAGGGCTGGAAGTCACAGCTCTGGCAGCACCAGTGGTTCTCACACTGGAGTCAAGGCTCAGAACCTTCTGGAAGGCTTGTTACAATGGGGCTTCTACCCTCCCATTGTTTCTGATTCAACAGATCTGGAGTGGGGCCAGAGAATTCAAATTTTTAACAAGTTCCCAGGCAAACCTGATGCTTCTGGAGTATCTGAGTTTCTGAGTCTTGGCACCATTGATATTTAGGCTGGGTAGTTCCTTGTGGTAAGGGCCGTCCTGGGCATTGCAGGATGTTTAGTAGCATCCTTGGCTTCTGCCACTAGAGGTCAGTAGGAGCCCCTGCCCCCAACTTGTGACAACCCAAAATATTGCCACACATTGCCTGGTATTTCCTGGAAGCCAAAACTGCTCTGGTTAAGAATCAGTGGGTTATACTAAATTCTTTTAAGTGTAAAGTGACCTCCCCTGCCTCAGGGCTTTTGCACACACTGCTCCTTTTGAAAGCAACGCTCCTCCTTAGTTTTGTCCTGACTATCTCATGTGGTTTTATTAGCTTTTAGCTTGAGCATCAATCACTTTCTCTGAGAAGCCTTCCCTGATCACTGCCTGGTTGCAGGCTAGCTCTGTAATTACCCAAAGCCTCTGTGCAGAGGAATGACAATTGTTCCTAAAAGCAACCCAGCAGGGGTGATGCACAGCTGAGCAGAGCAGTGTGTACTGCTAGAGTTCAGGGGAAAGGATGGTCTCTGGGGCTGGGCCATAGGAGGAAGGACTCGGAAGGAGGTGGTGTGGAAATTGGAAAAGATCAGTGGGCATTGAATAAGCCAAGAGAAGTGGGGAAAACCTGCCCTGGGGGACCTCAGTGAGTGAGTGGGAGGCTGGAAAGCCAAGAGCATTTCCTTATCTGTGAAATGAGGCCAGTAATTGCACGCACTCCATGGAGCTGCTGGAAAGAACTAATGCATGTTATGCAGCAGGTAGGAGATGACTGTGAGGGTGAGATGGTGGGGTGTGGGGCACACTGAGCCTTCCAGTGTGGCTGGAATCGGTGGGCTGGGGAGGGAGCCTGCGGTAGACAACCAGAGAGGGTGGCTGGCTTTGGAGGTGATGCTGAGGCCTGGGAGGTCAGGGAGCAGGGCAAGGGATGCCGAGTGAGCATTTTGGAACCTCTCTGCAAGAGGAGACTAGAGGCAGGAAGCAGAGGGAAGAAGTGGGACTGGAGACATTCTGATGGGATACAGATAGAATCTTTCCATTAGGTGCTCTGAGAAGTATTGTTAAAAGGACTAGTTATAAGTATGTGGACAGGATGTAGGGGACCCCAAGGCAGGGTAGTACCCTTGTTAGTAGCAGCAGGAAGCGATCCCACTCCAAGTGCAAAGAGGGGAGGGAGGGGAGAGGCTCCGAGAACCACAAGGTGGAGAGGCTGTTAGGGACATACTGACTGGACCTTTGACCATCAGGGTGGGGACCAGCCAACCCAAGGGGACTCCCTGAAGAAGAGCTCCCCACCTCCACTTCCCCTGCCTCCTACAGGGGATTACTATTGGCAGATACCAGCCAGCAGCCAGAGGACCAGGGCACCCTGACTTGGCACATGGCAGGTACTGGGCTGAGTGGAGGTGGGGAGTCTGCCGGCAGGGCTAGAGGGCCATGGGGAAAGGCTTACCCAGACCAGAGTGGGGGCTAGTGTGTGTGCATCAATGTGTATGTGTACATGAGTGTGAGAGAATATCTCCCACTGTTCACATACCAGGGTGTTTATATGTGTGTACATGTGTTAACATATGTGCATGAGACAGGGAGAGAGTATGGATATGTACAGTGTACAAGAGTGTGTGTACATATGTGTGTACATATGAGATTATGTACACAAGAAAGGATGAGTATGTATATCAGAGAGGGAGAGTGTGTGTATGTTTGTGAACATGTGTATGTGGAGCGTGTGATGTGTGTCCATGTGCATACATGCAATGTGAGTGTGTGAAAGAGTTGTATGTGAGTATGTGCATATGGGTAGGAAAGAAATAGAGAACATGTCTACTTGTGTACACATACACATGTGTGAGTGTGTGTGAGTGTGTACATGTATGAGCATATATATGTGTGTGAGAGAGGGCATATATAACACAAATATGCAAATGTGTGCTTGTGCATATGCATGAGCAAGAGAGGGAATGTATGTTCCTGTGTCGATGTGTGACAGTGTGTACACATGCACACACATGTGCACACATAGTCACACTTTCTACATGTGTAAGCATGTGCATACACTGTCACATGTAGTAAGTGGAGTGTAATTATCCCCTTCCTTGAATCTGGGTTGGCCTTAGTGACTTGTTTTTAACAGAATATGGTGGCGTGATGCTGGATGACTTTCAAGGCAAGGCTGAATAGGTGCTTTGGTTTCTGCTCTAGCTTTCTCTGGGAACCTTTGGGCCCTGGAGCTGACATATGCAATATGTTTGGTTGCCCTAAAGCCACCATGCTAGGAAGACCATACGGAGAAAAGGCATAGAGACAGAGATACTCAGACATCCCCACCATCCCAGCCACTAGGCATTAACATGTACAATCCTGGTCACCGTCTGACCACCCTCTCAGGAGAGATCTAAGGAAGCAAAACCCCTTTGGGCCATTCCCCAAATCCCGACTCCTAGGAACCATGAGAAATGATGACTAGTTATTATTTTAGACTGCTGAGTTTTGGGGTTATTTGTTATGCAGCTATTGCTAACTGACACATGCAGAGTCCCCCTATCTTCTCCTTGCTGACAGAACACCTCATTTCCTGTACACAGAATGTCTTCTGAACCCAGACTCCCACTTCTCAAAGTATGGCTTTATCAGAGTGACAGTTACTTTCTGGGGCTGGGGTAGGTGCAGAGCAAGAGATTGTGAAAGAAGCAAAGGGCAGAAGGCCCTCAGTCCCTGGTGGTCAGGATGCAAGCTACAAGTACTGACTTCAGGACAACACATAGGCCATTCCCCAAGTGTCCCAGAGAAGACCAAATCCCCAATTGTTGGCCATCTTGTGTCCTGTACTCAGATCTAGTTGGTACATTCACGGTTTCCTTAATCTCCTCAATAATCACTATGGAAGATACTATATAGCATTATTTTTTGTTTTGCAGATGGAAAAGCTTTGGCTCAGAGTGGTGGAGTGATGTCCCAACTTAAATGTAGGCTTGGCTGCCTCAAACCAGAGCACTTGCCCATCACTGGCCTGCGCTGATCTGGGAAGAGCTAGAGCAGGGATCAGAATGTGGTATCCCCACTGGGCATCACAGGATGATGGCATCCAATCAGGCCAGGGCCTGGGGCTGGGTGGGGTGGGGGACGTCCCGGTCTGAAGGTGACCCTGCTCTGAGGGGCTTCCTCAGCTCTGGTGACCCAAGCAATATTGACAATTGGTTTTCACGCCATCCTGATCTGGAAGTCTGGAGGCTTCTGTCTTGCCCTGCCCCGGTGTAGCAAGTGTGGCACCAATATATGATGAATGTAGCCTCCTCAGTGTGTGTCCGCGGCTCACTGTGCATCTGAGGCTGAGCCCAGCTCCCCTCACAGGGGCCCCTGCAGACCAGCCATGTGTGCCAGACTCTGCTCGCCACCCCAAGTGCCATCACCTCTCTCTCCCTAGGCGCCGCTGCCGTCCAAGAGCAGCCCTTCCCCTTCTATTTCCAGGCCCCTGATACACAATGACACTTTACTTAGACCGGTTGCCCATTTTGTTTTCCAAGTATTTACTTGACAAATAAGTGCTTGCTAATTTCCTCTTAATAAGAAGAAGGTGCACTCATTATAGAAGATGTGCAGAAAAATTCCTCTCTCTTCGTTCTCCATATTTCTTATGTACCCACTGTGTACCCCAAATCCCTCTCCATATTTCTTACATACCCACTATGTGGCACTGCTATGCCAGGCGCTGAGCACATCAAGATGTACAAACCACCACGCCATTCGCATGCCAGGGACTTACACACCCTAGACTTGGGAGAAGAACATTTTGTAAAATCCCTTATTTCTACCTCCCAGGGAAAACGCCCATTAGCATTTTGCTGTATGTGCCTTCAGGATCATTTCCCCATAAAACTTACACTTATACATATAAATATACATTTAAATAGTGTATATCTTTAAAATATAGCACCATAACACACATGTGACTTTGTAGCCTGCTTTTTCACTTGTAGCTTTTTTTCCACTTAAAAATTGATTGTCAACATTATGTCACGTCCATACATTTTCTACATTATCACACATAAAAGGCCAAGAAAGGGTAGGAGAAATTTTCCCAGGGCTCAGCGA
Organism: Galagoides demidoff; assembly: GCA_963574575.1. Lineage (NCBI taxonomy): Eukaryota > Metazoa > Chordata > Mammalia > Primates > Galagidae > Galagoides > Galagoides demidoff. Next base: position 25,472 of record CAUYQV010088975.1, read on the forward strand.
TCCAGCATCGGTTATTTCTGTTCCTGAAAAGAGTCATATGGACAGGTGGGGCTGGGGTGGGAGCAGAGGGAGCGGGATCCCTGACTCCGCTGGCTGCCCCCAGGCACAGGCCCTCCTACCCGGATCTGTTCACCTCCGCTTGCCACAAGGCTAGACCTTCTCTGTCAAGGTGGGAGCTGTTACCTTCTTCTGGGGGTACTTCTGTTTTAATGAGGGGACTTTTCAGCAGAAAATGCAAATGCCCCTGGGATGAGTAACTCACTCCCAAGCAGGCAGTAGCCTAGGGTCCCCGGAGTCCAGCCCTGGAGCCAGAGCTCTGAGAAGCGGAACTGACAAGAATCAAAGTTGGAAAGGGACTCAACAAGCTCCTGGAAAAACCTACCCATTTTAGAGATGGGGCCAGTGAGTTCCAGAGAGGCTCACACTGTCTAGATAAGACCAGACACAGGTCTCCAGCCCCCAACTCAGCCCTCTTTTCTAAGTTAACTAGGGCGGAGGTATTTCTCCTCTGAGAGTCGGAAGGAGTCATCTTTCTTCAGGGTTTTAGAAACTTGAAGCATACGTGGAAGCCCAGGACAGGCAGGGTCCAGGAAAAGTCCCCTGCTGGTTGGCATGAGCCAGCCAGGGAGGCAGAGGAGAGAAAAACAAGTGCAGGGGCTTCCTCCTCCCAGTTCCGAGGGGTCACATGGGGACGGAAGCATGTGTCCCTCCCCACAAAAGCACCTGTAGAGTTCTCCTCTCTCCACTGTAAACACAGAAGCTGTGCAGTGAAGCCACCAGGCCTGGAATCTGCAACCTGAGTGCAAATCCAGGATCTGATGCCTCCTGGCTGTGTGACCTTAGGCAAGTGGCTTCGCTTTTCTGTGCCTCAGTTTTATCATCTATAAAACAGGATTGGTAATGTCTCCCTTACAAGGGAGTACAGGTTTGTGGATAAAAATATGTCAAATGTCTCATATGTGTGGAGGGCCCAATTAAAATGAGATTCGGTAGTTAACCAGTAAACGTCTGTGTAGCTTATGCTTGTGTTGGTAAGGACCCAACACAGGGCATCAGGTAGCCTGAATTCTGATGTCAGCTCCTGTGTGACCCTGGACAAGTTAGATAACCCCTCTGGACTCTGGTTTTCTTATCTGAGCAATGGGAACAATCATAGAATCTACCTCACAGGACTAACATATAGAATAATTAAGATAATTACTGCACATAGGCACTTAACCAAATGCCGAGCATGTAGAGGGGTGGCGCTTAATTCATCTAGTTGTTATTATTATTGGTGGTGTCGTTTGAATTAGTACTACCATTTGGAAACATGGAAGGCCTCCCCTCCTCTTAGCTGTTTATATGCTCCCTTAGGGGCTGGTTAAAGAAACTATATTCGTTACCCACTATGTGGCTGGTCCTGAGCTAAATAATTTCACCTGCTGTGTTTCACGTAATCTTTCTACAGTGTCTGAAGTAGAAAATCTTCATCTACCCTTTTAGTACAGATGGATGAAATTACAGAGAGGTGCAGAAACTTGTCCAAAGTCACAGATCTACAAAGTAGAAAAGCTGGGATTTGAACCCAGATCTGTCTGACTCCGAAATCTTGTCTCTCCCCTCTACGCAAGATCCACCCACGTCTGTCTTCAATTGGCTTCCCTCAATACACATTTCTCACGTTCTTCCCAGAAACCATGATCTCTCTCTCTCTCTTGCCTTGTGCCCTCAATATTATTGAGGAACTAACATATAAATTAGTTAGGAGCCTCGGTTCCCTTTGCTCAATGGGCATAAAAAATAGTAGTGATGACACACATTGCACAGTCCATTATGTGGTGAAGGGTACTATTATATATATATTATCTCACTGTACCCTCATGACAGCCCTCTGAGGTTGGGATTATTATCATCCTCATTCTCAAGATGAGGAAACCAAGGCTCTGGGAGGCAAAATATTTTGTTTTGGGTCACTCGACTTGTAAGTGATGGAGTAAAGACATTGACCTGATGATTTTAGTTTGATTTGAGAGCACTTTCAACTGTATTGGTGAATACTGTTTTATTCACCCACCCACCCATCCAACCATCAGTCTTACCATCCATTCACCCATCCCTCTCCTCACACATGTATTCATCCACATTGCCACCCACTTTTTTATTATTGGTAGTGTTGTTTGAATTAGTACTACAGTTTGGAAACACGAAAGGCCTCCCTTCCTCTCATGTATCCCACCCTCGTGTATCCATCCATCTATCTACCCACCCTGTCTTGTATCCATCCACCATCCATCCATCCATCTTTCTATCTGTCTATCCATCCTTTCATCCATCCATCCATCATTCATCCATCTATCCATCCATCCATCCGTCCATTTACCATCCATCCATCCATCCACCATCCATCCATCCATCTATCTATCTATCTATCCTTTCATCCATCCATCCACCCACCCACTCTAGTATCTATCCATCCATCCATCCATCCATCCACCCACCCACCCACCATCCATCCATCCATCCTTTCATCCAACCATCTATCTATCTATCCATCCATCCATCCATCCACCCACCCACCCACCATCCATCCATCCGTCCTTTCATTCAACCATCTATCTATCCATCCATCCATCCATCCATCCACCCACCCACTCTTGTATCTATCCATCCATCCATCCATCCATCCATCCATCCATCCATCCATCCTTTCATACATCCATCTATCTATCCATCCACCCACCCACTCTTGTATCTATCCATCCGTCCATCCATCCACCCACCATCCATCCATCCTTTCATCCATCCATCTATCTATCCATTCATCTAACCACATAAAGGGGGGATTGCAAGGTGGGTAAGATGTAGTCCATATTCTCAAGGATCTTTTTCTCTAGGTTTGTGCTGTTCAAAATGGAAGACAGCTGTGGGTATTGTATCTAAATATAAATTAATCATAACATAATAAAATTAAAAAGTGGCTTCTCTGTCAACGCCAGTGGCTTCCACACTGGACAGCCCAGATCTACACTATTCCCCATCACCACAGAGAGTGCTATTAGACATTGCTGCTCTAGAGGCAGAAGCCTGAAGATACGTAAGAACACAGACCCGAGGTGGGCTGTGGAGAGTGCTGTGAGGTGCGTGAAGAGTGACAATCAGCCTGAAAGACAATAGCAGCAGCCACTGTTGCTCATTGGTAAGGAACTTTATAATTTGTAAAATCCTCCTGTATCTATTTGCTGTTTGAGCACTTTGCTGAATGGAAATCTTAAACCTATTTGATAGATAAGAAAACTGAGGCTCAGAGAGATGAAGAAACATTCACAGAAGAATCTGGGGACTTGAAAACATTTTTTTTTTGCTGCACCTCCTTGAAGGTTGTAGAAGAAACACATCAGGAGCCAGATTTCCATTTTCTCTTGATCAGAAAGTGCCCACCACCCAAACGTACCTCCTCCTTGGCATCCCGTCATTATCTTTTAAAATTCCTTAGCTGTGATGAGTCTGATGTAGCCACACTCCCTGCTTCTGGCTTCTCTCCCTGTGGTGCAGTCTGACACCAGTCCCCGGAGAGCTCTCCCTAAAAGGCAAAAGTGAACCAGTCTTTTGCCTGCTAAGAACCTTCCATGGCAGCCCATTCCTTTTAGGGTAAAGTCCAAACTGCACACCAGGGCCAGACGAGTCCTCCAAGATCCAGGCTCTGTTAGCTCCCTGGCCTCACCAGTGGAGAATTTTCCTCTCCGAACTTCCAATTCTCTCTCCAGGGCTGGGGCTCCCCACGTCATTCCACACTTCTTGGCAGACGAGACACCTGTGGCCTGACACCCTTTCAGCCCTTGGCTGCCTGATGGGCTTCTAGTCTTTTTCCTCCACTGTTCTTTAATGTGTAGGGCTGTGCCTAGTTATACACTTGTGTCTGACAGAGAGGGGTAGAGAGAGAGGTGGGGGGTGGGGAGAAAGGGACAGAGAAAGAGAGAGAATTTTTAAAGTAATTACTAGAAAATTTTTAAGTGATCATGAAGAGAGGGACTGAGGAACTTTGAGAGTTTTATTATCAATTTCGTATCTTTTGATTTTTTTGAGACAGGGTCTCCCCCTGTTGTCCAGGCTAGAGTGCAGTGGCATCATCACAGCTCACCGCAGCCTCCAACTGCTGGGTTCAAGTGATCCTCCTGCCTCAGCCTCCAGTCCCAGGCTGGGACTGGAGGTGTGAGCCCCCACCCTGGGCTAAATTCTTTTTGTTTGTTTGTTTTAGATACAAGGTCTTGCTGTTGCTCAGGCTCCAATTTTGTGTTTTAAATTATTTGGTATTTTGGTATTTTTTGGTATTTTGTCTTATTTGGTCCATTAGATATACTTTTTCCAGAGAATGTATAACTATTGAAAAGTAACAATTAACTATTACCTCAGCCATGAATGCTTTTCAACACCCCTCTCCTCAGAACTATAACCCTCTTGCTGCTGATGAGGGGTGTAGCCATCCACCTGGGGACTAGGGAAGGACCAGGCTTGTGCGTCCGTATCTGCCGTGCTCTCAGTGTCCTGCCCAGAGCGTGGCTGGGCCGGGCTGGGCCTTGTAAATGTCGTTTTAATGAGCAGAGGAAGGAAACTCATTACAACACCATGCATTGTCCAGGTTAAATAACGGAAAGGATTATTATAGCAATGATGCCGCAGTCTAGTCTCAATTAGCGGCGGCAACGAGGAGTGCTGGGACAGCTCAGCCACTGCATCAGGGATCAGCAGGGATCATCGGAAAGCAATGTCCCCTTCTGCAGAGCATCTTTCACTCTGTTTGCATTTGGGCTGTTTAGGATTTCTTAGACCTTCACACCCTTCTCCTTGCTTTTTCTTCCCCTTTGGGGGGCAGGAGCACTGATTTGAATCTCGTTTGTATTTGCTTGAAGTCGACCAGGAAGCCAGTTGGTTTCTTGACAGTGGGGGTGACCCTCCAGTGAGCAGCGTTTCTCAAAGAGTGGTCCCTGGATATGCAACATCAGAATCACTGCCTGAGAAATTGTTCGAAATGCAAATTTCTGACTCAGAAACTTTGGGTGGGGCGCCGGAAATCTATGTGTCTAGAGTGCAAGCATTCCTGGCGATGAAGACGCATGCTCAAGCTTGAGCATAATGGGCCCAGAGGTGGACTATGGTGCTTTGGCTCAAATTCTAGCGGTGCCACCTGCTGACTGTGTTTCCATGGGCAAGTTACCTCGCCTCTCTGTGACTCTGTGTTTCCATCTGCAATATGGGCGTATCAACAGTGCCCACTTCACAGGGTGTGAGCGGATGGATTAGAGAATGTACTTAGAGCAGTAGCCAGCACTCATGGTTAGCCCCAGAGTGCCTCATCTCCTACCATATTTCATGGAGTAGAAGCCACTTTGATTTCTAGAGGCTTTCAGGTTTCAGATAGTAAATGTGGGGCACAGTGTTTCTCACACTTGGGCATGCGCACAAACCGCTTGGGGATGCTGTCGAAATGCAGATTCTTGTTCAGTGGGGCTGGGGCCAGAGAGTCTACATTTCCAGCCTGCTCTCAGGTGAAGGGTGCTGCTGCTTTGTGAATCACGCTTCCAGTGGGGCTTGCACTGGGCTCACACCATGAGCTGAAAATAGCCATGGACTTATCTTAGAGAGTGTGGCTGGGCCAGGCACAGGGGAACTTGCTCATCTGTCTGTGGCCAAAAGACAGAGAAACCTTTGCAGAGACATGGTTTGAGCTCCTTCTGCAGCCACTCGCTGGCCTAGACCAAGCCCTGTCCATCCCTGTCTTCATCATCCTCATCTGTCAAAAAGGCCCCTCAGTGCCTACCACACCCACTCCAGGGGCAGGTGGGGAGAACCAAATACCCATTTTCTAAATAAGTGAAGTAATAACACACTTTTCCTTGGGATTATGTATTTGCCAGAGTTTAAAGATGGTGAAATGACATGGAAATTTGCGTGAGCCTAGACAAGGCACTGTCATTGGAATTGGTCAATTATTACCCTTATATTGTTGTAACTGGTGTGAGTGACAAACTCCATGATGACATTCCCCTTCTAGTGCCAGCCCCAGAGATGGCCAGTCTTTCCTGGGTCATCCTGGAATTCTGATTGCTCCAGGGGACCGTGCCTGTGGGGGCCACCCTTCTGGGTGGGCTTAGCACGCTGAGGGCCGAGCAGAGGGCCGGGCAGTGGCAGCCTCAGAGCCTCATCACTCCCATTATCTTCTCTGTAGCCTCTCCCTGATCTCTCGCCGCTGCTCACTTCCAAGGGGACATGACAGGGTTGGAGAAATAAGGGGTCACACATGCTCATTTCCAGAATGAACAAAGAACATTATAGGGGAGAGGAAAAATGCCTCTTGCCCCTCTCCCCTGACACATGTGCACACACACACACACACACACACACACACACACAAACAGGCTGCCCCAGCCTGCACGTCACCATCAATCAGACCCTTCCCAGTTGCTGCCTGTAGGCAAGTTCCCTACAGATGTGCTCGGAGGGCTGGGAGGAGGAGAAGAAGGTAGGGCTGGGGCTGGGCAGGGAGGGGAGGCAGAGATGTCCTCAAAGAGTTAAAACCTTGCCTCACCAGACTGCAAATTCTCCTCCACTCTCCCCCACCCCACCCCCCTCAATCTAGCCAAACAACAGCTTGACATTTTCCATCCTTCACGAGAAAGACAAAGACGGGAAGATATTCCCATGATCCCTTTCTGCATGCCTAACCGTGAGCTCAGGTGCCGTAGCGTTTGCCCTGCGCCGGCCCCATCAACATGAAGGGCGAACTCATCCCTTCTGCATCTTTTTCTCGCCACTGCTTGATTAATTGGCTGACTACTACGCCAGCGGAATACCTAATGCTTTCCCTTCCCCTATTCTTCCCTTGCGGTTTTTTTCCCCTCTTTTGCACCATTTACATATACTTTATATTCCATAATTTTCACCCAAAAAGAAAAAAAAAAAGAGAGAGAGCGGGCCCATCTCAGTAATTTGATGTAATGACGGCATGTCACCAAAAAGAGGAATTAGAAAAATCTGTAGGTATTTAATTTATTCTTGTTTTTTTTTTTTTCCAAGTAGATCTCTCTGAGAGGAGCATTAATATTCATGGGCAAGGGGAAAAAGTATACTCAATAGGAAAATTCCAGATTTTTTTGTAGGGGTGGGGAGACGGCTAAATTCAATGCATTTTTAAGCACCATTATTTAACTAATAGTGCTGGAGTCCCTCTGGTCTAAGTTCCTCCCCTTCAATGAGAATAAGTGGGTTTTAGTTTGCCTTCGAGGGTTGTGTGTGTAGGGCTCACACCCACTCTCTTGAAGCAGGAAAACCGGGTTCTGTTTTCCTCCCCTCCTGGGAGGACTGGAATAAAGAAGAAAAACATAAATAAAGGCCTTTCCGAGTCCCCGAGCTAGAGTTTTGGTTCTCCTCCAAGCTCCCCTGTGGGCTGTAATAGTATTCTGATGGCTCTGTGGACAGAACAATTTTCTTGAGGTTTCCGGCTAGGCCATCCTCTTTCCATTAACTTGGGTTCGGATTTTGTGCTGTTAATTAACTGCTTGGTTATCAGAGTAAATGTTGAGTTAAACCATAATCGTAATAGTTACCGCAAAGGAGCAGGGATGAAAAAATAATGATGCAAACACAGACAGACGTCTTAAGTGTGATCCCTGCATGGGAGCAGTTTTGCTCTCTCTTTCTGAGGCAGGTTTTTGCAAACAGCCTCCAGAGTGTTTGGCTGTCTTGGTGGCCATGATGTCTCTAGGGTCCAAGGACCTGACTCAGTTTGGTAGAAAGGTGAGCTCTCAGCTGTGAAGGGCGTAGATGCTCACCCCCCTCTCAATCAATGGGAATGTGTCAGAGTTGCGAGGTGCTAAGTCTAAGTTGTCTCCTAATTGCAATAATAATAATTATAATAAGCCACACTATGTATCGACACGTTTTCTTCATTTCTTTTTAGTGGAGTTAAAATTCCCATGCAATAAGCTGCAGGAATTCTAAAACTCTGTGAATATGTTATCCATGTGTGAGTTCCACCTGGAGCAAGACATAGAACATTTACAGCACCCCAGCAGGGTCTCTGTGCTCCCCCACCCCCAAGTCAATGCACCCCTTATCAAAGATGGCCACTCTTCTGGCTTCTGGCATTGTAGATTAGTTTTACCTCTTCTTAAACTTTAAATAAATGGAAACATAGCAGCACATACTCTTTCACGTTAAGGCTTTTTTTTTTGGTGATGGGTCCACATAGGTATGTAGCAGTAGCTCATTTTTTATTATTGCTGTGCAGTGTTCTGATGTAGAAGTTGACACAATTCAATTACCTGCTCTGCCATTTGGGCTGTTTTTGCTTCTGGCTATTAAGAGTCAGGCTGGCATGAATATTCTCCCACATCCCCGTTGGGAGATTGAACCCCTCCTTTCTATTGGCCAGAAGCAGAGTATCTGGTCATGGGGTAAATACACTTTTAGATTTAGTAGTTCTGCAAAAAGTTTTTCTTTTTTTTTTTTTTTTCAATTTACACTTCTGCCCGCAGTGCCTGGGCTTCCTGTCGCTCCATATTTTCCCCGACTCTTGGCGTCGTTGTCACTCCCTTTACTTTTGGCTATTTTCAGAGGTGTGGGAGGGGCCAGAAGCCCAGGAGGGAGGGTAAGAGATGCTAACTCAGACGGACGCGGTGAAAAGTGAATCAAAGACGCTTGGAGAGAGAGAAGGAGGGTGGCAGGGCTGGGAATAACCCAACAAATACCAGTGGGAGCCGGACAGAAAAGAGAAGGAAAGAGAGAAGAGAAAAAATGACAAGGAAAATGGAAGAAAAGAATGTTTAAATTGAGAAGCAAAGGGTCAAGGTTAACGGAGGAAAGACAGGTTGTGGAGAAGAGGAGGAGGAAAGAACGAACGCCCCTGGGCGGCTGGCCAGCGGAGCAGGGCAAGCACAGAAACGGGTCTCTTGGTATTTTATGAAACATGGCCCCCTCCTTTTTTTTTAAAAAGTGCTTCTTGATATTTTTATGTTTATATGTTTTAACTCGGGCCCAGCCTCATGGAAAATGCATGAGGAATAAGTGGTTTCTGGGAATGTTTTATACATGACTGGGGAGTTGCAAGGACTCGGAGGTGGACAGGAGGAAGGGAGGGTGTGGACAGTCTCCTCCTTGGGCCTCCCTGGCAGGGCGTGCCTGTGGGCTGCGGGCAGGTGCTCAGGAAAGATGGTGCTTTGAGATCACAGGAAGGCAATGCAGGGTGGCAGACCAGCTGGCGTGGCCAGGCTCTTCTAGTTCCACCGGCCCTGTGACTGGGCAATCCCATATTCCCCTCCTCTGAGCCTCAGTTTCCTCTTCTGCAACATGGGACAATTTAAGGGGTTGTTATACCAGCCTGGGGCCAGCGAGACCTGCAGGACATACTAAGAAAGTTTGGGCCATCATTGGTTGGGGCAGAGGTTGAAAAGTAAAAGAATAGCGTTGATGATAACGGAGGACTCAAGAGAACATCCTTATGCTTCTCCCAGGTAAACCCTCGCCTCTACTTGCGAGTGCTAGGTGTTCGTGATGAGGCCCCCGCTGATTCCCCTGCTTGGCAGCCTCCATCCTGGTGCCCTGAGGTCAAGTCCCCAACACGTCACATGTATTTGCCCCTCCTGTTTTTGCAGGTGCTATTGTCTTAGCTTGGACTGCCGCCTTATCCATAGACGTGGGTTCTTAAACTCTGTGTGGGGGAGCGGGAATTAAATTTGTCTCTCTAAACCAGCTGAAAAACTGTATACAAGTGAAAAAAATAAAAAGCCCATTCCCTCCATTCCGGACACAATGTGCTTATTGTGTTTATTGACCTGGGTCATCTCTTCTCTGAACTCTGGTTTCTGCTTCCAGAACTTGGTGCTAAGGTCTCTGCTTCCATGAATGTGTCTATCCAGGTGTCCCCGAAATCAGCAAACTTGGAGAGTCTCTGCTGACCTCGGTATCCCAGGGACTTGGGACTTTGTTTGTGTGTCTTTCTCCTTCACCAGTGAGTCCAGCAGGCAGAGGCTGTCTCCGCATTCTGGGAGCCCAACACGGGAGCTGGCCCGGGGAGGCCCTCAGGAAACGTCAAACACATTTGCAGGCATGTCTCTTTCTGGACCATTCACAGGCAGAGAATGTTCCAGTCACTGCAAAGGCAGAGTGGAAACCTTCTAGAGCTTTCCCTTCTGGAAACTGGACCTTGTCTCTCTGCAAGGAGGAAGGCAGCCTCTAGAGGAAGGACGGGTGTGGGTTGGGAAGTCAAAGCCTCCTAAAAGCCTTACACGTCCATTCCCAAGAGGCACAAAGTTCGGCAACATCGCGAGCATCTTTTACGCTAAAATCGGCTGAGGCAGCTGGATCCGATGGAAGGGGCAGGACTGCAAGGAGTGAGGAGTGTGTTCCTGTCCCTGTGTCACTGGTCTCCTGTGTGACCTTGAGCAGGTCACTGCCCCCTCTCTGCCTCTCAATTCCTTCATCTGTAAATTGGGGGGTGGGTTAGTTGGAGGATAAGGGATCTTCAAGGTCCCTTCCAATTCTGAGAGTTTACGAGCTTTGAAGATGCTCTTCAGGAAGGCTGTGATTTACATCACAGATGTGCAGGAGAGAAACAGTTGTGTGGGAATCAATTTTCTCTTGGTAAATAGGATCCTTTTTAAAGCACTCCAGGGATAAAGGGGACAAGCATTTCTAGAAGGCCTACTATGAGGCAGAAGGCATTTTGTGTAAGTCTGGTCTCATTGAGCTCCTTACACTAAAGTTTATTTACCTTGCAAAAGTATTATGCACTTAAAGTTTAAGAAAAAAAAATCTGAGGTGTGATGCTTTGTCTGACAAAGGAAGGGACCACATGCTCCTTAGAAATAAGAAGTAAAAGGACAAGTGGTCAATTCATGCAACGGGTATTTATTGAACACCTACTATGTGCCAATCATTACAAAAAACTAGGTTTCTGCACAGCGTATGCACACACATATACATACACACACAGAATGCTATTTAAATTTCTATTATATTTATTTAGATGTTGTCATGTAGCTAGCTCTTAATAAATCTCCCACTTACAGGTCAACTTTATTTTTCCTGATTATAAAAATAACCCATGTGCTTTTTGAAAAAAAATGTGGATGTTACAAGAACATAAAAAGAAAGAGATAAAGATTATTGGTAATCCACCATGCAGACTTTTCTCTATTTATTCCTTCAGACCCTCGGCACACATGTACACACATATAGCCACCTCCTACCTACTCCAGGGGACCCTCATCCCCTACTTAACATCTCCCAGCCAAACATACACACACTAGGGTGTACAAAGCTTCCTGAAGTCAGTAATTTTTGTCTGTTTAAATTATTGCTTTATATTCAGCACCCAGAAAAATGCCTGGTACACAGTAGAACCCCCGTAAGTACCAAATGCTCTGTATAGTGTCAATGACTATCAGGGGGGTCAGACACAGGTTTATAATATGCTTTTTAAAATGTATTAACATAGAGGCTGAGGAGGGTGGATTTCCTGAGCTCATGAGTTTGAGACCATCCTGAGTAGGAGTGAGACCCTGACTCTAAAAAAATAGCTGGGCATTGTGGCAGGTGCCTGTAGTCCCAGCTACTCAGGAGGCTGAGGCAAGAGAATCACTTGAGCCCAAGAGTTTGAAGTTGCTGTGAACTGTGACACCACAGCACTCTACCCAGGGTGACAAAGTGAAACTTTGTCTCAAAGAAAAAAAAAAAAGCCAAGTAAAAAGTATCGTAGCATCATGAAATATTCTACTATGCTATAATTGATGGTATACCTTCATAATAGCTCATGATACAGATAGATAATTAATAATTAATTTCTCTAGTCTCACCTTGCAGCTGTTTACAGAACACCTCCAGGAAGATTCTGTAGCTATTCTCCACACAGCACAGTGATTGTTTTCTTGGGATAAATTTTCAGACGTGAAACTGAGGAGTCAGAAAGCAGGCACGTGCAACGGAATATTATGTAGCGGTGAAAAGGAATGAAGGGTGCTACATGCTACAACACGGATGAGCCTAGAAAATGCCCTGCTGAATGAAGGAAGCCAGACACAGAAGATCCCATGAAATGTCTAGAATAAGTAAATACAGGGAGGCAGGATGCAACTTAGTAGCTTCCAGGGCCTGGGAGGAGGAGGTCATGGAGGGGAACCACTAAATGGGGGTAGGCTTTCCTTTTGGGGTGATAAGGATGCTTTGGAACTAGGTAGAGGTAAGATTGTACAACATCGTAAATGTACTGAATGCCACGAAATTGTTCACTTTGAAATAGTTAATTTTATACCATGTCAATTTCACCTCAATTAAAAAAATAAAGAAAGCGCAATGTCGGGACCAACTAGCAATACCCATCTGTGCGCTCACCAACAATGCGTTTGTGTGTCTGCTCCTCAATAATTCAGCAGCACTGGTGTTTTTCTATAAACCTGGCCAGCTTTGTAGGCAAAATGTATTCTTAGTGATAATAGTTTCACTTTTCTCATATGGCTAATGGATATTTAGTATATCCCCTATTTTCATGTTCATATTTGCCGATCATATCAGAGTGCTGTTCTTACTGATTTGTAAGAATTCATTCTCCATCAGTGAGAACTCTTGCTGTGTGTACGTCAAACTTTCATTACCTACTTACTGTTTTACCTTTTAAGCACAATTCTAACTTTTTAATCGCTACTAATCTACAACAGGTTACTACTACCCCATCCTATTGATTGCTTACTAGACATTAAGTCCCCACTCCCACTTTCCACCTTCTGATTTGGAGCCAGCCCTGCCTCCAACCTCAAAGAGAAGGCCCTGACTGGCCCATCCACTCACAGACACTTCATTTCTCTTTGTAAGGTTGATTAAGACCTGAGCACACAACACGATCACAGGAGAGGAGATATGAAGGATAGTTTGCCAGGAAGGCTCTGGGAAAATTTCGTTGGCTCTTACAAAGACGTTTTTATGAGGTAATGTCCCTATTCCTTTTCTGGATGTGTCTAGGTCTGGGAGTGATGCCGTGATGCTGGCACCTCTGCAGCCATTTTGTGTTCACAAAAAGAGCCAACCCAGGGACAGAGTGAACACGTAGAAAATGACAGAGGAGCAGACTGATACCCCTGGAGGTGCCTCTTATTGTGCCCTCCCTCTGGGCTTCTCACAAGGTAGGAAAACTGATCTCCTGAGCCTTTCAGGTAGCCAAGAGGCATTTTCAGGCGCCTCTTACCTGTCGTTGAGTGTATCCTAGCCTACCAACTCGACTCAGGGCCAGCTATTTCATTTTGTTGGTCTTTAAATTTATAAGCCAACTACCTCAGTAAGCCCATTTTAAAGAATGGTTATACACTATTGGTGAGACTGCAAAATGGCACAACCTCTATGGAGAACAGTATGGAGACTGCTCAAAAAAGCAGAAGCGGACCTACCATTTGATGCAGCCATGCCCCTGCTAGGTATCCACCCCAAAGAAAAGAAGTCCACTTTATAAAAGAGACTCCCGCACTCAAACGTTTGCTGCAGCACAATCCACAACCCAGAGTGGAATCAACCTGAGTGACCATTAACTCATGAGTGGGTAGGAAAAATGTTGTACGTGTATACCATGGAGTACTACTCAGCCATCAAAAGGAATGAAATAATGTCTTTTCCAGTAACTTGGATGGAACTGGAGACCATTATCTGAAGTGAAGTTTCTGAGGAATGGAAATCCCAACACCACATATTCTCCCTAATAAGTGGGAACTAAAGGATGGGCACCCACAGGCATAAAGAGACACAAAGGATATTAGAAACCAAGGCGGGGTTACAGCAGGAGGGGGATGAAGGGTAAAAGCTTACCTGTTGGGTCCAGTGAACACCATCCTATTGAAGAACACACCAAGGCCCTGGCTTAAGCATTATACAAGGTACCTATGTAGCAAAAACGGTTGCAGCCCCTTTATATTTTGAGGTTTTCAAAAAAAGGAAGAACCAAAAAAAAGAGCACCTTTTTAAACGAAACTTTTTCTCTAATTTGACACATAGCTTTAGATAGATTCCCAGAAGTGGAATTACAGGATGAAATGATGTTTAATTTTTAAAGTTGCTTGATTCATATTTTCATTTGCCTTTCAGTTGGAGGCTCTATAGATTTAATCAACCTCTCAGCTAGAAAACAGGGGGGCAAGGGCCAGACCCCAGGTCTTCTCATGTCACATCCAAAGCCAGGTACTAAAAGAGAGGTGGCCTTTCATCCTGATTAAGTTCCTTTAAATCTGAAATCGTAGGTAATGAATTCAGTTCAGTGAATAAAGCATTCCCTGAATGCCCAAATCTTGCTGCCATATGCTTGCCTGCGTCTTATACTTCATTATGTAGGATTTTAGAATGTCAGGATTGAGACAGACATGAATGGTTCTGATTTGGGGTGAGATGGGTGATGATATGTGTGGACAATCTCCCGGGAAGCAGAATGCTCACCTATATTTGTTTGCTGGGGTTGCCATAACAAAGTACAGCAGACTAGGTGGCTTAGAACAGCAGGAATTTATTCATACACAGACTTGGGGGCTGGAAGTTGGAAATCAAGGTGTGGGCGGGGCGGCTCCTCTGAAAGCAGTGAGAGAGAATCCATTCCAAACTCTCTCTTAGCTGCTGGCGTTCTGGGGGTCGGGGGGGGGGGTCCCTTGGCCGATGGCCATTTTCTCCGTGTCTTCCTATCACCTCCCTCCACGCATGCCTGTGTCCAAATTTCCCCCTTTTATGAGGGTTCAGCCATTTGGATTAATTTCTACTTTGTTGACCTCATCTTCACTTGGTCATCTGCAAAGATCTTATTTCCACCTAAGGTCTCGTTCACAAGTTTTGGGGGTTGAGACCTCAATGTCTTTTCAAGGGACACAATTCATTACCATCCAAACAAACATCAAGGGTTATGACCCCACTGAATCCCCAAGGTAGGATTCTATGTGATTCCCATCTATTGAATTTTGAGTGACAAAAGAGAAAGAAAAAATGGCGAAGCCAAGGTACAGATATGGAAGTCCAAGTTCCCCCAGGAGTGTGGGAGCATGTGAGGACTGGACCCCAGGCCTCCTGAGTTTCCAAGCGGCTCGTTGCCAGGATCCCCGCCCTGGCTGGGTCCAGTCCTCTGCAGTCAGGGGAGGCCATCCTTTGAAGTAGCCAAATGAAGAAGGGCAGGTAGCAAGGCTTCAAGGGAGGCAGAGAGGAGATGGCAGGGGCTGGAGGGGGGCTACCAGGGGACACCCCTTCCCTGGCAAGTGAAGGAGGCAGAGCTGCGGGAGTCGGGGAAGGAATGTGACAGATCCCAGGGAGACCAGAGCTTGTGAAAACCCACGCAAATCCTGGAAGCGTGGGAGAGGCAGCTCGATCCCGCTGGGAAGCCTCAGGGTGAGAGAGGGGTGGATTCTGGCTTCAGTTCCCTTTGCCCAAGACCCCTGGACATTTAAGGGGGCAGCCAAGAGGGGGCTGAGGAACTCTGCTCTCTGCTGCCTGTGCCAGCTGCCTATCCATAGGAAGCCAACATGTCAGCCCTCCTGCCCACTGACGCCAGCCCAGAGGTGCCAAGGCACCAGGCCCAGCAAAGCCAGCTGGCAGCGGAACGGAGAGCCAACGGCTCGGCCGGCCGGCCCATCTGCTCCTCGCTGCCAGCTGCATGCCTGTGGGAGGCGGGCCGGCAGCCCATCCGAGTGGCCAAGGTGCCAGCCACCGGGCGCTCCGGGCCAGCTGGCAGGCTGGCAGCACTGGCCAGCATACCCATCTGCCCGCCGGCGCCAGATGAACGTGCAGGGGAACTGTGCCCGGGGACCTCAGGGTGCCAGCCTGCCTCGAGTTCCAAGGCATCGGAGGCCCTAGTTTTCCCCTTTCCTCCTCTCCCAACCCTCGTGAGCCTCAAGATGCTGCTAACAAAGGCGGTAAGTGAAGGCGTGGGGAAGCCCCGAGATGGAACGCGAAGGATTAGGGACCCTGAACTCCGGGACCAGGAACGAGAAGCCAGCACACCAGTGATTAAGAGCAGTGGGTGCTGGGACCAGATTGCTGGGTCTGAATCTCAGCTCCAACGCTAACTAGCTGGGTACCTGGGACAAGCCACTTACTGGCGGCAGGGCCTCTATATTTTCATATGTAAAATGGGAAAGTAGCACTTGCCTCTCCGTGCTAAAGTGAGGAAGAAATAAGATGCATATATAATACTTAGAATGCCGTAGACATCAACACAGTGCTTATTATCAATAATATTGTTGAAATCAGAAGCCTGGAGTGTGTTAGCTCAAGGGAGCCTCAGACATCATTTAGTTCAACTTCATCATTTTTATAGTTGGGGAACTAAGGCCCAGAAAGCGGATGGGTCTTGCTCAAGATGACAATCACGCGGATAGTCATTTGGGGTGCAGTGGCTAGATTCCAGGTCTCTGGACACTCTCCTTGGCCCATTGTCATGAAATGCTCACTTGAAACAGAAAAAGGGAAAGGAAAGGAGTGAGGGAGCTTCCAGATGCCTCAACTGCTCCACCGCCAGCCCACACTTGGCCCTGGGCATGCACTATCTGATGAGTGAGTGCGAGTGTTGACTTCTATCCTTAAGCATCTGCTGTCTGGGCAGGACTGAAATCTCAAGAGCAGAGACCACGTTTTATTCAGACACACCTTACCTATCCACAACTCACCTCTCTGACAGCCTCAGATAGCATATCCAGAAAGCCTCTGATAACCCTGATCCCCATGCTTAGAACAATACTTGGAATATGGCTGAAGCCTTATAAACCTGTATGAGTGGATGAATGAATGGAGACAAAGCCTTGGGGCAGCTTCTTTAATTTGGTGAACCAGGACTCTCACTGTCCACCCAGCAATCCTGAGCACCAGGATCTCAGAGTCCTAAATCTTCATGCTAACCAGCAGTTCTTAACTCTTACCCAGAGCCTAGCTACTCTGAGTTTGCACACCGTGCTAACCAAAATAGTTAGCTAATCTTCTGATCTGTAGATCTTTTCTCTATCTTTTTTTCCTCATTCACAAAAAAATAAAAGGGGAAAAGGAACAATGGCAGGTAATAAAGGCGGGTAATAAAGATGGCTGTTAACACCTTAATGGGCATCAGGGAAAGATAGGGCTGTTTGAAAATAGCCTCACTGATGACAAAAACAGAGCGGCCTAGGGCCATTTCGTGAAGGGGCCAACACCCTTCACGTTGTGCAGAGACTTTCAACTCTCCCTGGAAAAGAAATGATGCTCATAATGATAGATCTGAGATTTAGTTCAAGAGCCCCTGTCCAAACTATCAAAGAACACAGTGCATTTTGCAGAGATTTCCATCTAAATGGTGATTTTTTTAAATGGTAATTAAAGAGAGGTGATCTCCCATCAACCAGAAAGCTTAGCTTTCTCAGATGACTAGGTCAGCGAAGGTTATGTGCTGCTAGGATCCAGTGCTCTTTGTGTGGACAGAGCTGACAATTAGAGAATTTAAGGGAAGCAAAGGGACAGCGGAAGGTGTAGGGGAGATCAGTCGAGATTGTGCCTGGTTCTGGACAGGAATGTTGACACTCCCCAGCTACACGTGGACAGGGAGGGCAGTTTTCAAACTGTTTTGCACCCATTATCCATCACCTCATATACATAGTTTCTTGCTTACCAAAGGAGAAAGACATGTACACACATATATGCACACTCAGGCACACAGCTGTGCACACACACTGAGACATACACAGATGTACACGTGTACACACAGATATGCACAGGTGGAGGAAACCTCATGCTAAGGTTCCTGAAGGGCAAGAAATGAGAAATGAGAAAAAAATCCCTTTGCAAAAAAATACACACATACTTACGCATGCACACACAAGCGCACAGACACACACATGCGTGCACACGCAGGCTCGCACACATACAACAATTACACACAGAGTTGCCCACATGCACACACACACACAGGTGCACCCCTGGCCAGCTTCTCAACTCCGCAGAACAATGAGTCTGAAAGATCATTTTTTACCACCCTGGATTGGTGAACCCCAGATACCTTTAGAATTATGAGGGCCATGATGGAAACGATGGTACTGTAACTGCTACCATTCTGGGGGCACCTCATAAGTCCAGGTCTTGTGACTAGTACTCAATATTGCCATTACCAACCTCTTGACGTTTTTCTTCTCTTTCCCTTCTTGTTCTTTCACCTCCCCCCCTTTCTCTATCTTTTTTTCCTCATTCATAAGCGGTCCACGAGTACTTTCTCATTGTAAAACATCAACATGATACTGACAAAAAAACCTGTCCCCTTTTTGTTTCCTGCCTCAGAGCCACTCAATTTCTGAGCAATCCTGGCTGTGATCAGTTTCAAGTGGAACCTGCATTCCCCAATTTGACATGTGGTTCTGCAGCAGACACAGAAGAGCTCTAAATGTCCATCCACAGGATAAAGGTGAAGCACACTCTGGAATACTCCACAGTAGCTGAAAAGAAACAAAGTTAATTTTTAGAAGTACGTTGGCCAGCATCTAGGAGTCCTTCCTCCCCGGGGGTTGGCACTCTCCCTGGATTCCATCACTTAATGGTCTCACTTACACCATGCACATGGTCGACATACCTGTTTAACAAATGTGAACACTGGGGAGAGGTGGGAGTAGGACCTCAAGACCTTTGTGCAGCCAGAATGAGGCAGAGCTAAGATTCAAACCAGGCCATCTGCCTCTCAATCCTGAATTCTTAAGCCCCATGCTTGTGTTCCCAAGAAGAAAACAAACCAATCAAAACCCTTTGCAGAAGAGTGCATACAGTGTAATCCCACATATATAAAAACTGAAAACATGAGTATAGGTGCATAGATGAATCTATGGAGTTCTGGAACTCTTCAGACACACCTGTATGCTTTTAACAAATGAATACTACAACTCAGAGGGAAACTGACTTTCCAAGGCGGTGCAGCCGGGGTCACCTCGCCCCTGTCTGATTGTCTAGCTTGTGCTGTTTTCATAATTCACAGTGTCATAAAAGTTGGCCCTGAAGAAAGAATGAAGAAGGGAAATAAATAAATAGAGAAAATGGGAAATTGTAGCTACATATACCTTTACTTATGAACTATTCATTACAAAAGCTTACAAAGTGGTAGCCAACACATGGGCAATATTTTGTAAATATTTTGCAAAATTGTTTAGACAAAATTGGACAGTAGAGAAAATTCAAGATTTAGCCTTGAATCCTTAGGTGGTTGTCTTACAAAATTCTGAACTTGAAGCAAAACACTTAATATTGCTGAGCCTCACTTTCTTCGTCCACAAAGTAGAAAGGACACTGCCCATCAGGCAGCTGCCCTACCTGCGTTCTCGTATTCCCGCAGAGGGAAGTGGAAGTGCAAAGGCCCTGTGGGAGCACGCTTGCGTCTGTTCATTCATTCATTCAGCCACGTATTCAGTCATTCAGTTTGCTCTTTGGAACGATGGCCCTGGCTGGCATCACGGGTAGAACCCAGACTCCTGGCCTTTCTAGTCTGGCTTCTGCCTTCCTTGTGGTGTCATCTTCGGCAAGTGACACAGCACTTGCTTCCCCTGTGTTCCTTGCAAGCATCTGACAAATGGGTTATCAGCCTCTTAGAGTGGTTGAGAAGATTAAATGAGATAATGCGTGTTAATCTCCCAGAGCAGGCTTTACCAAGAGGAAACAGTCTATAAATGTCATAATTATTATCACTGAGGATGGATCGGGTGGGGGAGCGAAGTAGAAGGCAGAGAGAGACCCCCGAGCCTGCCCTCGGCTCCGGGGGGTAGGAAGTGGTGTTCAGCCCAGCTTCTCTGCCTGAAGCTGGCTGCTCCCCTCATTACAAAGTGGCTTTTCATTCTGCAGCGTGCTCCGGAGGAGAGGGTGTGGTGGAGGCTGCAGGAATGCCGTGAAGGTCTTAAAAGAAATTATAGCCTGCATAAAACTATTCACTCCAGTGGAGGGCCTTAAACCATTCCCCTGGGCATTGAACAGTGACTGAGAGTATATTACTGTGCACTTAAGGCAACTGCAGCCACCCAAGGTCAGAGAGAACGGAGGGGAAGCACTTAAGCGTGGAAGTGGCCCTAAATGGGAGCGTGCTCCCTCCAGCGACCCTCGCCCCACCCGCCAAGTGTCTGCTCAGTCGCTTGTGTACCAATAACCCCAAGAATAAGAAGTCACAGGAATTCCTTAGGGAAGGAAGGGAAACGGGAAGGAAAGAGGACAGACCTGGGCTGGGGACAGGAGTCGGTTCCAGTCTTAGCCATAGTCTGGAAGGAGTTGCTTACGACTTCTGAGCTGTAAAATGGGACCCGGGCCGCCTACTCACTTCAATTCAGTGAGGACCAAATGAGGAGCTCAACCCCACACTCCACCAGCAAGGTCTCAGAGCCTGTATCCTTTTGGTCACTTCCTTTCTTCTTCCTAAGTTCTTTTTTTTTTTTTTTTCCTCTCTTAAACTTTAGGTGATTTTACTTCTGAGCAAGTTAAACAATCTCCACAAGCCTTGGTATGCTCATCTCCGAGGTGGGGGTAACAACAGTGAGGACTTACAGGGTGACCGTGGGCATAATAAAGCACTCAGAGTTATCTCCTGTTCAGAGCAGGAAGACTGGATCTCATCCGTCTTGATATTTTTTGGTCTTTTCACAACAAGAGGATGGCAGTAGAGACAGGTAGATCCCTTGTTCACCTGCCCACCTCTGTGCAGTGTTTCCAGCCCATGGACTCAGGGGTGTATCATCACAGGACGTCTTCATAAACCTTGATGGATCCATGAATCATCTGGAGGTGAATAGGTGAACTCATCATGCCCAGAGGAGTCCCTGACATCCTACAGAACTAAGGAGTATGGTGTCACAAGTTAAAGTGCCTGGGCCTCTGTGCCGGGACTCAAAATCTGGACATGGGGGCTCTCACAGGCCTAGGGAGTGCGAGCCCTTTAGCCAGCCATTCTGGTCTCAGTCTGGTAGTGGCCAAACAGTGGAGGAAACCGGGAAGGAACAACGGGACGTGCTTCCTGGGGTTATCATGGGGGCCAAGTGGGATAAGTCTCCTGAAGTGCTTGGCGCTTGGTAAGAACACGGCGGCTGTCAGCTTGCTTTCCTCTTTCCTTGTAGCAGCGCTACCTCTTGCCAAATGTGCATCACACTGCCATTTGTTCCCTGACCAGCATGAAAGTGAGTCTGTGTGCACAATACAGGGATATTGTGAAGAGAGACTCAACAACAGAGAAAAACCGTGCTCTGGTGGAAAGACTCAGCACTACCAAGGATTTCTCTCTCTTTCTCTCTTTTTTTTTTTGGTGGACATGGGGACAAAAAGAGGTATTTTCTCTGTGTTCCATAGGTTTGGCAAGCATTGCATTGAAGAAAGTATATAGATATCTTCACTGCAAAGACGTGCCGGGCACTTGGCCAGAGACCAAGAAGCTACAAGAGGTGCTTCCGTGAGTCAGTGGGATGTGGCCAGAGTAGGCTGTGCATGGGGTGGCCTTCTGGACTAAGCCTCTAGGGAACATTTTTTTTTTTTTTTTGGCAGATGAAGGAAGAGATTAAAAACTGCAGAAACCAATCTCAAGCAACTTTTATAACTTTTGCAAGTTAATGCCTCTATTTTTGCTGTTTCATTTATTTAAAAAAACTAAATTCTTTGACGTGACTTTTCCTTCTTGTCTGTGCTTGGCTTGATGCGTTTCACAGTCAGTTTTATTGACCTTGTTTCTATGTTAACAAAAGCGCTACATGTTTGTGATTTGTTTTATGGTGTCTCTCAAGAAGTCGCGCCCATCCTCTCCCAGGGCGGAGGGCACCTTACCCTATGCTGGGTGGAGATGAAGAAAGAGCCTGGGGTCATGGAGGCTCCCAACTCCCTTCTCGCCCCGCCGCCTGCCGCAGCCCCGTTAGTGATTAGTTGGAATCCGAGACAGCAATACAAGAAGTGTCGTTGGTGGGAGTGATGGAGTGCCTGCTGAGTGGGCCGCAGATAAGCACCGTGATTTCGGAGGACGCTTCATCATTTCGCCGTAAGAACATGTTAACGGGTGATTGTTTGAATGTCTCCAGCTAATAGGATATTATTCATAACACTCTGGCTAGTTGGAATGGAAGATGATAAGAAATTAAATCCTTAATGGCTTTCTTTAAGGGAGGACTTTTCCCAGGGGGAACTGAGAACCCTGGGAAATCACTCCATGTGCCCTGGCAGTATCTGTGTAGAGGGAATTAGCTTTAAACGAACCTCCCAGGGAGACACAAAGGGTAAAGGGAAAAGGACAAAAATCAATTGGCATTAACCAGGTACCTGCTATGTGCTAATTACAAAGACATATTTCACTGTGTTACCTCGCTCCTGCAGCACCTCTTTGGAGCCCAGGCTCTACTGAACCCATTTCCAGAACCAGGAAACTGAGGCTCAGAAAGGTGCATTGATTTGCACAAGGTCTCATTTCTGGTACTGAAGTCAGATTTGAATTTTAAAGTAATCTTTCTTTCTATGAAATGCAATTTATAAAGAGAGGAGTTGTTTGGGAGATGCCTTTGCATGAGGTTTGAAAGGTAGGTAAGAAGTATGGCCCTGAAAATGGCTGCAGGCAGGCGCATGGCATGGGCAGGGGGAAGATGTGGGTTCTGCACGTGTTTTCTATTAACTTTTGGGAATTATTTACTTCCAGCGTACGTGCAGCCAACATCCCCCATGGACACTGCCTACGATTCCTGTGCTCTGCATTTCCTTGAAGCTTTCCTGACCTTTGCTCTCTCTGTCTTCCCAATAATTAAAGCAGCTTCTAAATCCTTGTATTAAATCCCTTCCTGGTCGAAATACCTAGAGCGAATGACTGAACCCTGCCTGCAAAGTATCCTGACAACCTTTAAAAACAAGCACTGTAGACACACACGCACAGGCACACACATACAGAGGATCAATTCACAAGAATAAATTCCCAAGAATTGAGTTACACACTTTAGGGACATATGATATTAAAATAATAGGGATAATAACAATATCTATTACTATGATTTTTACCGTATGAAAATTATTTCTGGAAGCTAGGGGAGAAAAAGTCCATCCGTACTACCTTTTACTAAGAACTGCTTATTCCACGTAATTAAATCCTCCTCTTAGATCAGCGGTTCTCAACCTGTGGGTCGCAACCCACAGGAACTGTGTTAAAGGGTGGCGGCATTGGGAAGGTTGAGAACCACTGCCTCAGATGTATAGGGCAGAAATGGTGGTGAAATTCTTTAACTGGCCAAATTCGCTCCCAGTGGAAACTTGCCATAGCAACTGGCTGTGAATATTTAAAAGTGAATGTGGTGTTTTTGCCTGTTTTCATTTTTGCAAGGTACAAAGATCCCACGTTTTCCCAGCCTCCCCACACATTCTCCTCCAGGTCGCATCAGCTCCCACAGTGGAAACCAGCTTGGTTTTCCATTTGCAAAGTTCACAATGCAACCAGCCATGAGCTGTGCCTTTAACCACTGCTAAATTGTTTCCTGACAGCCCTCGCTACAATTTTCTCCCCTGACATTTGATTTACATATGATCTTTAAGCACTGCCATGGCGGTAATAGCGGTTTGGTTAATATTCTCAGCGCTCCCCCATGCCCCACACCTTGCAGGGCCATTTCATTGCGGCAGCGTGGCAAAATGCATGTACCAAATAAATGTATTGCTAATGAAATAAACGGATTATGGGGAAGAATCAATTGCCCTGCTGCCGGGATGAGGCACCAGGAGTTAATTTCGTCTGGATCTGCAAGGGTAGCTATTAATAGAATAGGCTTTTTACCTAATTGGAGGGAAAGTAAATGAAGTACAGTAATATTCCATCATGCATTGGACGAATTTACTTCATTTTCTCTTGGTCTTGCTTGATGACTGTTTACAGCATGATAGAATTTATGGTCTCCCTTCTCTTCCCATTTTTCTTTCACGAGTCCTCACCCTCTTCCTTTTCCTTCCTTTCACATCTCACTGTCTTCTCTTTCTTCTTCCATACCTTTCTTTTGTCTTTCTTTCCATCTAAATACACACCATCCATGCATCCATCCACCCACAGTCCATCCGTCTATCCATCCACCCCCCATCCTTACATCCACCCACCCATTTATCTGCTCATCCATCCATCCATCCATCCATCCATCCATCCACCCACCCACCCACCCATCCATCCACTTCTTCATTCACCTACTATATCAGCGTCTCAAATACGAATTTCTTCAGGAATCAGTAATATAAATGAATGAATCTTGGCGAATCTTTTGGCAAAATGGAACCGAACTCCTCCTCCTCATTGTATCTGTCATTTACTGAGTCTGTCCATCCATCTTCTATTCTTACAACATTTATGGAAGTCTGACTATGCTAATTAAGACCTGATTGGCCACTGAGAATGTGACAAAAGACCTCTAGCTGAGCAGGTCCTTCACACCAGCCCGCATTATTTGCACAATGCCTAGACTCTTACCCAGGGATTTCTCTCTCTCTTCTCTTGATGGAGGCACTGGGATTCTGTTGCAATAAATGTACATCCCAAGACTAGGAATTGATAAGAATTAGGTGTAGGGTGATTAGTCCACTGGGACTAGGAGTAAAAGACACCTCTAAAACATCTTAAGAGAAGCGTGTGGGAAAATTCAGAGGTTTCAGGACTTTTTTTCCTAGCATAGGTTCATGCATAGGAGATCATCACCAGATGGAAAGAGAGAATGTGGTTTACTAAAGAGATCATGAGTTAGGGGCTGAGCCCAGGTCAGCACCAGGCACAACCTCAAGGCCTTTCATCTGGGCACAGCTTGTTCCCCAGGCGACCGTAAACATCCTCAGAGTAATGCTCACTTTTCTCAGTGCACACAGAGTGAGCACCTGCAGGGCAACAAGGATATCTGACCTTGCAAAACAACTCCTAAAATACTTGCTCGGATAACAGTAATCCTATGTGGCATTTCCTGAATGCCTACCATGTACCCAACAGTGTTCCTTCCGTATGTTCTCTCATTGAATCTTGCAACAAGCTTTCAAGAGTTGAATCACGTTATCCATGCATGGATGAGAAAATAGACTTGGACTCCGAGGACATCATGTCATGTTATGCAAGGTCACGTAATTGTTAAGAGGCAGGATCAGGACTCCAGAGCCCATAGTGATCCCCCAACTTCAGCAAATCAGAATCCCCATGGGAGCTTCTTTGGCCTTTTTGTTCTTGGGGAGTAAGCCCAAGCAAGAACCTCCGTGTACAGCAAGCTCCTCAGCTGCTCCTGATGCAGGTGTTTTGCAGGCCATGCTTTGAGAGGCTCCATCTGAACCTTGTTGAGGCCCGTGTAAGGGACAGTAATATTCTGCTTCTGGTATTGATGCAGCATCCCTTGGCCACCCAGTGTCATGAGAGACGTTGCAGGTGCTCAGAGAAGAATTGACATGGGGCTGGGAGAGTACCAGTTACTTGCACAGGAATTTTTTGTTTCTGAAAAGTTTTCAGATTCTATCTTCAAGGACATGACTTTATAAAGGTGTTTCTGCTTCATGAGGTCCAAATCTCTGCAGAGTCTGAAATCTAGATTTTGATGTCTAATCTATTTCTCTGTCCATGGTGAGTCATATTCTGAGAGCCTACTATGTGCTGGGCATCATGCTGCACACTGGAGACGGACAAATGAGTCAACCAAGATGTATACCCTCTGGGAGCTCAATGTCAAGGCCAAATCACCCCTCCGTTCTGCATCTGTTGGGCTGGGGCACTATAAAGCATTTATCATCTTGTTCAACTGTCTCCTGCTTTCCCCCTTCTCTTGCTGCAGACTTCTGCTTGTGTAAACTTTGCTGAGAATTTGAGCAGAAATAGTAAATAATGAAGCTCCAGAGGGTTGCACTAATTTCCCAGACATTTAATCAATACGGAGCTGCCCTGTTCATTACAGCTGTCAAAAATATGCAAAATCGTCCATCTGGTCCTCTCAGGTACAAAGCTCTGAGCTGGAGTCACCAGTTGCTTGGCTAATTACCACACCCTATTTTTCCTCATTCTGAGGCCTCTCCATTAACCAGGAGCTACTAGCTCAGGTGTAAAGGCAAACAATAAATATTTGAAATGACATTGCCTAGTCTGGGGTCCATAACAGTGGTTGAGTTGGGTGGCTGCAGATGAGGAATGCGGGTGGACTTTTGGAGAGGAGCAGCCTCCCCTAACCACGACTTTCTCCAGTTCCCTAACCTCCTTCTGGCTGAGGCCCCTCCCTGCTCCTCAAATATTTAGACCTATTAAAAACCATTGGGGGGAAAAATGATCTATACAAAAGCTTTGCATAAAAAAGTGATCAATGCAAATTCCTCTGAGGAAATTGCTTCAACAGATGGAAACGGCCCATTTGCAACAAATGCCGCTGGCTGTGCAGATGGTAATTATGGGATGTATGTAAACATGCAAGCTCTGGCAAGCAGAGCAAACTGCACTGCTGAACTCAGCCTGCATTGGGGCTGCCTGCCCCGACACTGCCCTTGCCCCGACTGGCCCCCAGGCCAGGTTTTCAGGAGGATGGATTCAGGTTTGGAATTCCAAGACCTATTCACCTAGCCTCCATTTAGTTACAAATCTTTCTGAAATGGTCCCTGTGAGCAAACCACATATCTTCTTATCTCTGGATAGACCAAGGTTATGGCATGGCCCCCTGGAAGAAAGAAATCAACATTCATTGAGTGCTCACTGCATGCCAGGCACTGTGCTGTTAACCTTGAATGCATTCTCTTGTTTGATCTTCACAAATTCTCCGAGAGGTTAGCCTTCTCATTTCTTATCATCACTATCACTTTGAAAATGGGGAAACGGAGGCTCAGAAAGTAAAGTGATTTCTTCAAGATCACAAAGTTAGGCTGTAAGGGGAGCAAGATGTATCAGTTTGCTATTGCTGTGTAACAAACAACCCCAAATCTCAATGGTTTTAAACAATAAGCATTTATTATTGGTTATCAGTCTATAGGTCAGCTGGACAGTTGTTCTTGTCTAGGATGGACTCACCTAAGCAAAATTGAGTTTACTCATACCAAGGATGGTTCGGGGAAGTTGACTATGGGGCTGGAGTGATGGGAGTTAAGGGCTAGTGTCTTTTATCCTCCAGCAGACTCTTGGTAGATGAGCAAGTTCTAAAGAAATAGCAGAAATTCATAAGGCCTTGTTGGATCCACACATCTATGGTCAAAGCAAGTCACATGGCCAAGGCAAGTTGAAGAGGCGGAGACATAGAACCACCTTCTAGAAGAAGGAATGCAAAGATACATTGCACATGACAAGGATGAAAAGCAAATCTGGGAAAACTTGGGTCGATTTTGCAAGCAACAAATCATATAAAATTTGAATTTGGAGTTCTATGGGTCTAAGTCCAAAATTTCCAAGGCCATCCATGACAGTCAACCATTCTAGATATAACTTGGCCATTTTGTTTCATCTCACCCTGAGACTTGTGTAAGGGAGGCTTTCCTGGCTGCAGGTAAACTCTGGCTCATCTCTGATTCTCACTCCTACTCTCAGCATCCTTTTTTGTCCTTTGGCCAGGGCTGGGTTTGAATCCGTCACCTCCAGCATATGGGGCCCGTGTCCTACTCCTTTGAGCCACAGGCGCCGCCCTCTCTCAGCATCCTTTTCTCAGATATCATAGTGAGACAGCATTTTAGGCATGAAATCAGCAATCAGCATACTTGAGTTCTCCTCTCCATCAGTAATGCCCTTTGGGATCTCAGGCCATCCTCCACCTTGTCTGAGCTTCAGTGTTGCCTCTGTGCAATAAGTAAGATGAAGAAGTTTCTATCTGAGATTCCTTCCAGGAAATTTCTTTGTGATTCTATGAGTTATAAGAGATTCCCTGGCCCCAGTGGTATAGCTCATGCCTGGACCTATCCTGAGGTTCCCACTATCCTTGTTACTACTTTAGGAAAATACTTGGGCTTCAAAAAAATCCGTATAGGATAATATATAAAGTTTTATTACTGGGAGTCAACAGAGAGTCATGGACTTGAGTTCTGGAATCAGACAAGCTTCAGCTCCCAGGCAAGCTCCACCATCTGCAGGCTGTGTGGCTTTGGGTAAATCTCTCTACCTCTCCTCCATCAGGCTGGGCTGGGCTTGTTCTCATGCTGGATGGCCAGCCTCCAAGAGAGGGAAAAGAATTGCATGATTCTTATGATCCAGGCATGGAAAAACAGCACTGTATCTCCTTTGCCACATTCTCTGGGCGTCTGTTTTTTCATCTGCTTACAAGGTTATGGATAACAAAACAGCACCTGGTAGAAGCTTAGCAAATGCTAGTTACTGTAGTTGCTATTATTTCTGCTATTTTTTTTCTAGGCATTATGGCATTAGAGACCATAATACAGGGCAGGTGTTTTTAATCACCATTTATAAATGGAGAAATAGAGATCCCAAAGAAGGGATGTGGCTTGTTCAAGACAATACAAGGTCGGCAGCACAGCAGACTCAGACATCAGGTTTCAAAACATTTTAGGATTTCCTGAGTCCTTTGGGTATATATCGAGAGCATCCTACATTCATAGTTTTACTCCCAACCATTTCCAATGTGTCCTCCCACCACAGGGCCTTTGCACTTGCTGTTCTGGCTGCTTGGGAAGTCCTCCCCTGGTCCTGTTTCTCTAAATTTAATCTGTATTTGGCTTTCACTTCTTCCTCAGAGAAGTCTTTCACGTTCTTTCAGACCAGGCCAACTAATATGACACCCTCTTAACTTCTCTAAGCTGGGATGTGACATACGCTTATACAGTCAAGTGCTTGGCAATGACCTTTCAATCAATGACAGATAGCATATATGATGATGGTCTTATAAGCTTTTAATAGAGCATATCTAGAAAGCTGATAGATGGCACTTGACATTGGCATTGTAGATCAAGCAGGGAAAATGATTGCTATTCAGCAATGATGCTGAGATATTTGGTTTCCATATGAAAAATTATATATAAATAAAATATATAAAAATACATGTGCCATCTAGGTTTGTGGAAGCACACTCTGTGATATTTGCAGGCACCTAATGACACCTTTCTCAGAATATCAGGTGTTGTTAAGCAACACACAAGTATATTTGCATGGCTGTTTGATGAAGGTTTGTCTCTGTGCCCTAAAGTGTAATCCTTGTTAGGGCAGGAAGTCCACATGATTGGTTTAACTCTGTATTCAATGTCCTGTACCTAGCCAGTGTCCAGTGACAGTTGAATAAATGATTGAGCAGACCAATGGATAAATATGCCAAGCACATTCAATTTTGAACACAAGTCTGGGACACTCAAAGACCTCCTGAAATCCATCCATAGACACCAAGTTAAGAAACCTCAGTTAGAGGTACCATCCACTCCCCCCTGTCCCTTTAAACCCTTTGGAGTTGCTAATATAGATGGGTGAATGGGAGGAGACACAGCCAATCTCTCTCATTTTTAGTGATCAAACCAAAGGCTGGAACTGGGAGGTAGATGTAGACCTTTCTAAGTGGTAGAGCTGTTTCTACCTTATCCTCACTGCAAGACTGCTTGTTCTGGCTGTGGGTCTGAATTCTATTCACGGGAATGCCAATTGGACTCAAGGCTTTGATTTTGAAGGACCCAGAATTTCCAGAGACTCTAACATAAGCTTTATAACTTGTCTTGAAATATTTTCCTTGTTTATGATTATAAAGTTTCACACTGAGAAAGCGCTAAGTCACTTCATTCATTCATTCATTCATTCATTCAACAAATATATTCTTAGCATCTACTCTGTGTTAATCATAGGATATTTAGGGATAAATAAGACAGGATCCAAATCCTCCTAGATTTCAGGCTGCTGAGGGAGACAGTCACACAAACACTGACAATTCAGTGTGACAAATTCCAGGATCTGGCTGGCACTGGTAGGCATGAGGGCACAGAGAGGGCAAGAAACATTGTTGGGGAATCAGGGAGGGCTTCCTGGAGGACGTGTGACTTAAACTGGATTTGGAAGGAGACCATAAGTTAGCCAAGCAAAAGTGAGGTGGAAAAATGAGAGAAAGCATTCCAGGTGGAACAAACAGCACCCCCCAAATGTCATGGAGATGGTATAAAGCATGTTGTATTCTGGGAACTGAAGAGCCAGTAGGAAGATGGGAGGGTATGTGCCTTAGAAAACTCCTTCGGGGGCCCCAGTGGAAATAGCAGGGAGGGGCCAGGAGCAGGAGAAAGATCAGTTAGAAGAGAGACCCAGGCAGAACCAGCTGGTGGCAGTGGGGCCTACCGAACCAGTCGGACCCAGGGAACATGAAGGAGGACAACTTTATGAGGCTGGTTTCTGTCAGGAGGAGAGGGAGTCTGTCTAATTTTGCAGTTTGAGGGCAGTTTCCTTCTTGAGGGCTCGTGGGTCTTTGTTGCAAGCTCTAGGAACCTAGATCATCACCTCCATCCCTACCCTGAGCAGCCCTGTGCACCCATCAACAGCAATTTTCAGGAATAAGCTCTTAATCACAGCTTGTTTTCCAGACATTTTCCTAAATATTTTGCAGAGAAGAAGTCATTTATTCCTCATAGCAACCCTCTGAGGAGGAAGCTTCATTTCACTAACTTCACTTTTCACTTGAGGAAACTGAGGCACAGAAAGGCTAAGTGGCTTGCCCCAGTCACATGGCCAGCAAAAATTGGCACTGGCAGGTGAGCCCAGGCAGTCTTGTTCCAGAGTTCACATACAGTGATAAGTCTACATGTGCAGGTGCATGAAAACGAACGATTAAAAACCGTGTCATGCATTAGTGAAGGCTTCTTGGGCCCGGAGGAAAGGTAGAAAACAGGAGGCCACGGGCTGTATAAGGCCAGCAGATGAGATTATATTTTGCTTATGCAGAGCTGTGAAGATCCTAAAATCTTACATCCAAATTCAGAAATTCTGCTTTTCTTGAAAAACTAGATCTGGCAACACCAGGCTGGTATTCCTGCATGAGAGCAGAATTCCTGCATTGGCAGGAGGGGAAGGGAAGTGCTGCCTTCTTTCAGTGAAACTTGCATTGCTCATTTTGCCACAGTCCCCACCATTCCCTATTACATTCCACCTGGCCTCCCTTCCTCCTTCATGTGCACCTCTGTCCAGTCCCTACGTATATTTGATTTCTGTAGCTTCTGAATTCAGAACCTTTCTAGTATTATTAAAATTCTCTGGGTCCGTTCTATCTCAACGACCCTGAGAAAAATATAATACTATCACTTCACCCATTTTACTTAAGGAGACTGAAGCTTCAAGAGTTGAAGAGATGAAGAGACATGTTAAAGCTGAGTCAGAACCCATATTTCTTAGCATCTCGTTCATTAAGGGAGGCCAGAGGCCCAAGTTGGGACCCCAAGCTGGAGCTGGAACCTCTCCCAGGCCTGGGTATCTTGTTTCTGGTTTTATTTTCTCATCCTCCAGATGTTGCAGGGAAGCCAGATTCTTCCTCTTCCTAATGCCCTCAGCTCCGCCCCCACCCACATTGATCTCCAGCTTTACGAGGGTGACAGGCCATACCTTTTAATTGCATTATTACATCTTTATGGGCTACTCATTGAGCAGGTCTCCTCCGCTGGGCAGCCAGGAGCTGGAATTTATATGCGGAACTGAAACGTTTATTGGAATCATATTGATAAAGGCATATTGTGGAAAGGCCTGTGGCTCTTAAGAAGAGACTGGGGTCCTCAGGAGGCAGGGGGAGAAGGCAGGTCAACACACTCCCAAGGAGAGAGTTGTTCATTCATGAGATATGAGCGCAGCCCGACCCTTAAATGTTTGCTCTTTCATCAGCCTGTTAGGATCTGGGTAGGGAAGAACTGCCCAGCGGAGGCACAGGGAGAGGGGCGAAGAGATTTGCAGTATTCCATGTTCACAGATGAGTTGGGCTGGATGGCAGAGATTGCACCTGTTGCTGAGATGGGGGAAGGTGCTTTAGGAAAAATCTCTGTGTGAACAAAGATCTAGAGCAGGAGCCATGGAGGAACAAAGGGTGGGCAGGGTCTGTAAGGGAAACAACCAGCCTGCTGGCTTACCCCAGGTGGGTGCCTGGTAGACATTTCACACTTGGTGTGCCCCAAATGGAGCTGGTCCTTCTCATTCCATTTATTAGCAGGCACGTCTGTTACAGGTAATGACAAGTCCACCTTCCCGAGTGCGTGGAGTACCTTGCAGTCACCCCTGCCCCTTCCCTCTGTTCCACTGCCCACTTCCACTCCATCACAAACACTGCGAGCTCTACTTTCAAAACTATTTAGAGTTGCGGAGGTTCTCTTGCATCTCCACTGTTTCCTTGGATCATCCGAGTAGTTTAGCAATGAAGTTTTGATTCAACTGTCCCGCCCTGATAACCCCATTGCAAACTCTAAGCTCTGCTGCCTTCTGCCTGACCCGATTTGTTGTTTTAACAGAACTTCTCTCCACCTAACACATTACTACTATATAATTTATTCCTATTTTTACCTGTCTCCCCCACTAGAATGTAAATTCCTTGAGGACAGAGACTTTTTGTCTGTTTTATCCACGGCCATCCTCCAGTGCTGAGGACACGGTCTGGCAGCACAGTAGATGCCCATTAGATATTTGTTTCGTGAGTTTGTGAGAGCCGAATCAGCGCCATTTTATTATTAGACTATAGAACTTCCCCTTTCCCACCCCCCCCACCATCTTAGATCTGTTTCCCCTAAACTCATCAGGCCTTTCCCCGAAATCAGGCATCCTAATCAGCCAATCAGAAGTGTACCCCACCCTCTTGCCTCATACCACCCCCACCCCTCGCCATTATCCCACACCCCTCTTGCTCCATATCACCCTAGACCCCCCACTCCTCACCCCTCGTGCCCAGTTGGGACCAATCAGGAGCCTCCTTGTGCTATTATAATCACGAACCACCAATGGAAAATTATACCCCACCCTTCTTGCTTTCTGTACCCTATAAAACTTTGCAGACCCCGAGGCTCGAGGCTCTTCCTCCGTGTGCCTACCAGGAGAGTCCAGGCCCAGGCGCCCGGGCCTGCTAAATAAAGCTCACCTCTTGCTTTTTACATCGGAGTCTGCCTCGGACAGCTTGCTGGGGGCTACTGGGCTATTTGGGGGAATTCCGGGCACAACAAGTTCATGAATGGCTTTGTTTGGGGTCGTGTCCCAGAGGCCTTTGATGCTGCACCGGAGGCAGACCTTGTACACTGAGCTCTGATTTCGGCCCTGCATGAGACTGTGTGCTAGCGTGGTCCTCAGGCAAGGCTAAGGCAATCAGTGTGCCCTCCTGGAGCTCTGAATCAGTAACATCACATACCATGAAGTCAACCCCAAATGGAGAATTTGGAAGAGGAAAAGCTCAGGGGTTAATTTGAATGTATTTCTGTGTCTCAACGTCAGCACTTTGTAGGGAAAAAAAAGGGAGTCTGCTTAGAATAATAAATGGTATTTGACGAGTGGCCTCTTTCTTCATGTATGACCTGGGTCATCTGTCTTTTTGATTTTGAGACTATTTGGTACCAGGATGGAGGGTGGTGCAATGTTAATTACTGGCAACTAATTAGACCTATTTTGTGAACTCTCCCAGGCTGTAAGCCACTGGAGCTTTGGTTCAGTTTGCAATCAGCACTGTTCTTAAGTGCTTCCGCTTTTGGTGAGAAACTGGTGGCATGTGGCTTAATGTTCCTCCAGGGATCTGTCCTTAGGGGACACAGAAAATAAAAGTTTTACAGTTTAAGGATGGGGTCCTAAGTTGTAATGGTCAGATTACAAACTTCAGTCCAGATATCTCTGGGTTCAAATCCTGACTCAGCCACCTACTGGCTGTGTGACCTCACACAAGTCTATGGTCATGCTGTGCCTCAGTTTCTTCATCTGTGTAATGGGTCTGAAACAGCTTTATTCCCAGAGTTCTTGGGTGGCTTAAGTGGAATGAACAGAAGATGGGGGAGAAAGTGGCTCTTATTTAACAGTAACTATGGCTAAGCACATGCCTGGTGCTTTACACCAGTGCACAGGGGCATTTGAAGATTCTCCCAAAATATCTTTTGGCTGGGTGTCCAAATGAGTAAGTGCTTGGTGAATGAAGAAGTGAATGGATGCAACTCAGAGATCATTGGAATGGACCACGGGTTCAATAAAGAAAATGGCAGACGTGGGGTTGTTTGACCCTTTGGGTGTTAAAAGTGAGGAGACTGCTCACGAAGAATCCTTAATTTGAAAAATCCTAAAGTATTAGAGCTTGCAGAGTTCTCAGAAAGCCTTTTTATTTTATTTTATTTTTTTTAAACCTTTATTTTTTATTTTTATTTTTTTTCCACAGTTTTTGGCGGGGGCCGGCTTTGAACCCACCACCTCTGGTATATGGGGGTGGCGCCTACTCCATTGAGCCACAGGCGCTGCCCCCAAGCCTTTTTATTTTAAAGGCAAGTAGAATCAAGGCCAGAGAGGGAAAGGGATGGAGACAAGGGTTCTCAGCAAGTGAAGGACAGAGGCGAGGTGGGAGGCAAGATACTTTCATCCCACAATGTCCCCAGCGCAGTGCAGGTCCGTTCCCAGGTGCCCTTTCCAACACATGGGAGCGAGAGAGGCAGACTCTGGACCTGTGGCCTGAACATCGAGCTCAGAAGGGATAGGAAGAAAATAAACAGCCCTCTAAGGCCTCTTCCTAATGTGTTCTACAGAGCTGGGAGTTCCCATGGCAGAGGAGAATGAGGACAAACCTCATGGGCGTCAGAGAGACACAAGGAAAGGAAGGCACTGTAATTAATAACCACTAGCAGTAGATTGTGTTGGGGTGAGCACTGAGATGCGTATTGATTAGAAAAATGAACATGAATCGCTGCCAGGTGTCCCTTCGGTCCTGGGTCAATATGCTTCCAGATACAGTGAAGCTGGGAGCTATCGCCAGTACTGAGGCTACCTTTGTCAGGGTGGCCAAGGGAGTTTACAGCCCTTGGAGACACAGCAGCATTGTGAACAAACGCAGCAAGGATACTTTCTTCATTCCTTCCTTTGTTCCTTCAACACAGTCTAAATGCTCACCGTGCTTCAAGTTTCTTCAAAGGCCTGGGATAAAGTGATGAACGAGAAGGCAATCCCTGCCCTGCCAGGGCTCAGGGGATGCATGAATAAATAAAGGAGATGACTTCAGATTGTGAAGAAAGCCACATAGGGTGGGGGATGGAGGATGGTGGAGGGCGTGGAGGGTGTTTCTTGCTGAGATTGGGTGATTGGGCAAGAGTCCTGTAAGAAGGTAACATCTGTGCTAAGATCCAACTGTATTAAGGGAGCCAGCCCCATGAATGCAGGGGGAGGGGTGCTCCAGTGATAGGAAACAGCCTGTGCAAAGGCCCTGCGGTAGGAATGAGCATGGGACAGTGGAGGGACAGAAAGGAGCTAGAGGAGAGTGGCAGAGGATGAGATCAGAGAGGTGGGCAGGGGCCGGGCCATGCAGCCACTTCTGCCAGAGTGAGGATCTGGATGTGATCTAAGTGATGAAGCCATTAGGAAAGATTGGCTGCTCCCCTCAGTGTGAGCACCTTGGCAATGACAGACTAAGGGAATGTCCAGAGTAAGAGACTCCCTCTTGGTTGGAGTCCAGCAGACATAGCCAGTCCAATCATGGGAACTTGGGCAAGATCCTCTCCGTTGTGGGACCTCCATCTCCACATTCACAACAAGCAGGACTTGGGCTCAGGTCCTCACTCCGGCATTTTTTCAAGAAGATGTGATGTTGATATGTAACCTCAACACACTTCCTTCTTTCATACATAGGAGAGCCATGGCCTTGGGTCATGAGTTCTGGTAGCCACCCTGAGGGCAGGGCAGGGGGTCCGGCATAAAATCTAAGTACATTCAAGGGTTTAATGTCACTCATCTCCACAGCCCTGGCTATCCTTTCATCTGACCCCCACATGTCTTAGATGCCAATGTGAACTGGAAAACCAGAGGGTCTGACTCAGTGCCCTTTGGGGACTAAATGGTAGATTTCTGGTCTGCACAGGCCCATGGACTCTCAAGGCTCAAGCCCCTCTGGGTAATGCTGGGTAAACTGAGGTCCACACATTTTTCCCCACATCCACAGGAGGAGGGAGGCAGAAGAGAGGACAAAATTCAGGAAAGTGCTTGTTTGAGAAGGGCTCCCCCTACAGGTGCAGTGCCCGGGGCGCAGGTGGTGGAGGTCCACCTGGTGAGTGTGGGCACACATGCGGGACATTCCATGGGCACCTGTCCAGTGTGAATGTAAGTAGCAAGAAGGCAGGGGCTGTGTCTGTTTCATCTTCCTGCCGATTCCCCAGCACCTGGCGCCGGGTGAGTAATCAATAAACATTTGTAGAGTGAATGAATAAATGTGTGCTCATGTGTAAAAGTTAAAGTTATCTGTTTTCTAACTTGACAATCTGTTATTTGAGCTTTCTGTCCAGGAAATACATTGAGAAAATACTTGGCATCATTATCACCACCCACCATTTCTTTTTTTATTTATTTTAAAATTTTTATCGACGAGCCACGTGCCTATGGGGAAAGTGTATACATCACCAGCTACATCTTGTTGAATTTTCACAAAGTGAACACCCATGTAATCACCACCCAGAATAAAAGAATCAGAA
Organism: Galagoides demidoff; assembly: GCA_963574575.1. Lineage (NCBI taxonomy): Eukaryota > Metazoa > Chordata > Mammalia > Primates > Galagidae > Galagoides > Galagoides demidoff. Next base: position 62,003 of record CAUYQV010088975.1, read on the forward strand.
CGTTCCCAGCACCCAGTTCAGTTACCACACTCCGTGGATAACCATTATCGCGGACTCCAGCAACATAAACAAATTCTGCCTGTCTTCCCACTTTATGTAAATGTAGTTGTACAACAGGCCCTCACTCTCGTTGTCTTTTTCCACCCAGTATTATGTTCAGGAAAATCATCCACATTTGTCAGGGAAAGTAGAGACTGTTCATTTTCATTTTTATATAGTGGGAGCTGGCAGATTTGTTCTGGAAAGGCCCAGATAGTAAATACTTTAGGCTCTGTGGGTTAAACTGTCTCTGTTATGACTACTCCACCTGTTGTGGACACCAGGCAGGCTGAGGTGGCTCCCACCTGCAATCCTGGCACTCTGGGAGGTGGAAGCAGGAGGATCCCTGGAGCTCAGGATTTCAAGGCCAGCCTGAACAAGGCAAGACCCCGTCTCTACTAAAAATAGAAAAATTAGCCAGGTATAGTCGTGGGCACCCGTAATCATAGCTACCCAGGAAGCTAAGGCAGGAGGACCACTTCAACCCAGGAGTTTGAGGTTGCTGTGAGCACGGCTGATGTCACAGCACTCTAGCCTGGGCAACAGAGTAAGACTCAAAAAAAAAAAAATGGTATCAACAATGTGTAAAAAGGCTCAGCGCCTGTGGCTCAATCGGCTAAGGCGCCAGCCACGTACACCTAAGGTGGCAGGTTTGAATCCCCAGCCCGGGCCCGCCAAAACAACAATGATGGCTGCAACCGAAAAATGGCCGGGCGTTGTGGTGGGTGCCTGTGGTCCCAGCTACTTGGGAGGCGGAGGCAGGAGACTCGCTTGAGCCCAGGAGTTGGAGGTTGCTATGAGCTGTGATGCCATGGCACTCTACCAGGGGGATAGCTTGAGGCTCCATCTCAAAAAAAAACAAAAACAAAAAACAATGTGTAAATGAATGAACATGGCTGTGTTCTGATAAAACTTTATTTATAAAATAGAAGGTGGCTAGATCTGTCAATCCTCTTATATGATCCACCTTTCTGAGACTGTGCCACAATTTATCCATTTAACTGTTGATGGACATTTGGGTAGTTCCCAGTTTCCAGGATTAGAGTGGTGCTGCCCGGAACATTCTCACATACGTTTTTCTGTGCCTGTGTAGTTGTTTCATTTGGGAACATCCCTGGTGTGTGATCGCTGGGTCCCAGTGTTGGCACATGTTCAAGTTTAAGCAGTATTGCCAACAAACAATTGTGCCACCACTGGTTCTTAATTAGGGGGGATTTTGCGTTTTCATTTTGTGGAAGTGTTTTCTACTTTGTGCTGTTGATCTGGTTGGTATTTTACAATACTGTCACCAAGAACCATTCTCAGAGGCTGCAACTTCATCAGAGAAATGCGGAGACCATAGCCACCAGCTTTCTGGAAACACAGCTGACCCCTGCTGCAACCTGGAACTGGGGGGCAGGCAACCTGATAACTCAGGCCCAATGCAAAAGACTTAATTTTGGTGAGTGGTTTTGTAAGCTAAATTCTTCTCTTTGGTATAGTAATATTTTCCATCACCTAATCTGCCTCCCATAGCAAGCAAAGGGGAGGTCTTCCAGATAAAGTGAAAGAAAGGTTGGGTCTTAGGTCTGTTTGAATCTCTGATTCTAACTGAGGTGACCAGTTTAGTGAACGCCTCATTCTTTGAGTATCTTCCTTTAAAGACTTCTGATACAGACAGGTATGCTGATTCTTGTAAAGACAAGTCATCAGCGTACCTGTGTCATGGCAACTGGCAGCATGCAGCACGATGGCTAGACAAACACCCACTTGAGTTCAAATCCCACCTGCATCACCCACTTCCTGTTACTGTGGATGCCTTAGATGACCTTTGTGTGTTTCAACCGCTATGCACATCTCATCTGATTGGTCCAATGACAATCATGAAGCAGGTACCATCATTCTCCTCACTTTACAGAGCAGGAAACTGAGGCTTAGAGACACCAGGGCCTTGCCTGAGGACACCCCTGCATCTAAACCATCCAATCCAAACTTTGAAGACCATCTGTTGCTCTTAAGCGCTGGTCCAAGTTATGCAGAAGAAGTGGTTTCCTTTGGAAAAGTCACCATTTTGTGTTTGTAGAGTCTGAGTCTGGCTAATCAGAAACAATCTCCTTTTCTTGGGGGAAATAATTCAACGTTGGATGAAGTCTTATGGAAAAAGTGACTTCCCTCCAAATTCTTGTAACGAGACAGTTAGTGCTGAGGACAAAACATTGAGGTCTTTTGAGGAGACAGCACCTCTCAGTAAGTGGAGATATATATATATATACATATATATATATATATATTTTTTTTTTTCCCAGAAAAGGATCTGCTATTGCAAATTTCTAACAACTGGCTCACTGTTTCAATGCTGTCACAGAGTGAGCTTTTAGTGCCAAGGGTCGTCTCCGGGCCAACGAACTCCACTCCACCAATTTTTAGCAGTCAGAAGTGAAACTGTTTTCAAATGTATTTCCATTTCCTCAGAAACAAAGCTATTTGTTTGGAAAAATTAAAATTATGTGATTCACTATGAAACATAAGAGGCCAAGCACTGGTCTTCCTCCATCGGCTGACCGTGGGTTGCGTAACCATGGTCTGTTCTGTCAATATGTTGATCAAGCGTACCCAACACTTTGTTGGCATCATTTAATAAACATGCCCATGGTGTCTACCTGTGGAAGTGGACAGGTGGGTCTCTGGCTAGATGGCTCATGATTTTACCTGGTCCATGTTGCACCAGAAGATTTCCCCAAGCTCAAGTCTTGTTCCTGAGCATCACCGAGCATGTAGGAGGCCATTCGTCAACATGTGGAAACCAAGAGGGTGCTCCGCAGAGCCAGAGGTGGCCATTTACACCCGGGGGACGCTGAGGGTGGGTTGGCAGTGGAAGGACATGGAGTGACTTGGAGGCAAGGCCCACAGTTCCGGAAGGGAGAGAGTGACCTGTGAGTCCCGGAACACCAAGTGACCCCAGGTCTGAGATCCTGAACCCAGGAGCACAGGCTTTTCCCATCAGAGGTCTCTTAGTAGACGAGACCCCACCCTCTCAGCCGGCATCATGATCGTGGGTGGAGCAACGTAAGCTTTAAGCGGGACCGCTGCGGCACGGGAGAATTCCTGTTTCCACTTGCCATTTCCAGCTGAGACTTCGTTAAACACCACCTTCTGTTAATTAGACATTTCTGAGAGGCTCGTGATAGGCTGTTGGCAAGAAGGTGAGCAAACCCTGGCTGACCTGTCTTGCTGGTGCTTGGAGGTATGTTAAGGAAGGGGGCAAGGGTGTGTGGGCAAAGGCAAAGTGGAAACGCCGCCCAAGAAACAAATTATCTGTTGGAGCAGGGAGACCGTTGCTCCGATGATCAACACTGGGAAACCGGTGCTGCTCACCCACACCGGCCTGGGCCTGGCTTCAGGCATAGTCTGGGGAAAGCAAGTCACTGATGTTTTCCAGCCCTGGGATCCACCATCAGCATAGGATCCAGGACTTCAGTAATGAGCAGCCTGGGCGGCAAATGAGGTTTGGAGTTGAAATCCATCTGAGGCCTCTCTCCCTGCCAATGTCTACAGCTTAATAATTGCATCCTCGCTCCCGCTGCATTCAGGTTCAAGAGCAGCGTGAGCCCCTCCAGCCGCATTATGCAAATAGGGCCCACTCCGTTCCGGCATCAGCATATAGAATATGTAAATTTATGGCGGTGGCGGAGGCTGTTTAAGACAGAAGATTTCTCAATGATGAAATTAGATTTTCTGGAAAGAGGTTTCCGAGGACCTGTCTTCGTTCCTCTGCCTCGTGCTGTGCCGTAGCCACCAAACCTGGTGCTTTGGGAAATAATTAACTGAATTACAGTTTCAAACCAATTTTAGAAGAGAAAAAAATACAGAAGGAAAGAAGAAATAGACCAGGTTTCACGAGGCCACGACAAATCCATACTTTACGGAATGTGTAAACAGGAACGGAGGCTGGGTGGGAGGGAGAGGAGGTAATCGCTTCTCGGCCTCTTGGCTGAGATCAAGTGGGAAGGGGAGAGGCAGGCGGGGACATCCAGCTCCGGTTAGCAGGAGAAATTGACAGAGGGCACAGAGGGCTCTAGCATCCCTGGTGGTCTCCACACTGGGCTCTGTGGAGCCTCCAAGTCGGGACAAGGGTGGGAGTGTGGACAGAACCACAAACCCTGCTGTCTGTTCCAGCCCTTTCTGTGCCTGCCCTCTTGTGATCTGGAGCAAAGGAAAGTACTTATGTCACTTCAAAAAATGGCAAAATGACCCACCTAGACCAGACTAGAATGTGCATCAGACTTACTAGGAAGGCTTATTGAAAGCAGATTGCTGGATCCCACTCCCAGAGTCTCAGATGGCGTTAGTCTGGAGAGGGCTCGAGAATTTGCATTTCTCACAAGCTCCTGGGTGATGGCTGATGCTGCTGGCTGAGAGGACACATGTGGAGAACCACTCCCCTAGACTCAAGTCTTTATTTGACAGATTAGGAAAACTGAGGCCCAAAGAGTTAGGCGATTTGCCCAAAGTCACGCAGTGGAGTCAAGGCCAGATCTGCATAGGTCCATCATCATTCCCTTCATCACCGGCATCAGCGTCGCCACCCTTGTCACTCTCATTTGCGGACAGCTTCCTTCCTAGAAAGCTGGGCACATGTACGTCTTATGTCACTAGCCCCTGCCGCAGCTCTATATGGGAGTTGCCACTGGTCCCCAACACAGATCCTGAGGCTCAAGTTCACATTGCTTTACCTCTCGCACTTCAGGTTTCTTATCTAGAAAATGGAGAATTCTGAACACCGGGAAGATTAGATGAAACTGAGCACAGAGCCCAGCACACAGCAGAGGCCAAGGTTTTAGAGATGGTGATTATGATTATGATTATTTACCAAATTGTGGGGAGGAGGAAACAGAGTGAGGTTGGAATTCAGACTATGAAGATCTCAATTCCATTCCTGAGCACCAAACTCCCCTGCAGCGGGCCTGAAGGCATGTCACCTACCCTCTCGCGGACCCAGTTTTTACAAAAATGAGTGAATTGAACTAAATGTACCCAGGGTAGTTGCTACTGTACAATTCTATGATTCCATAACCCCTATTTCTCACTCTCATGTTGCCCCACTGTAGGTGCCCTCTCTGGTCTTAGACTGTTATCCAGCATCCCCCTTGCCTCCTTGCCTTTAGTCTTACCCAGTCACTCTTAAATGGCAGCTTGATTCTTGAACTTGCTCTCTTGCTTGAACTTTCCATGGCTCCCTATTTCCCTTCCTAAATCAAGTCCAACATTTCAACATGGCACCCAGATTTCTTTATACTCTCATCCTGCTAAGCCCCTCATCTCCTGCCTCTCCCTCTTCCATTCTATTTTCCATAATATATGGAGTTATATACAATAATATACGGAATGCTTGACCCTCAGGCACCCTATTATTTTTTGCCTTTCTACTTTAGAAGATGTGTCTTCTGCCTGGCTGTGCATCCTTTTTCTTCCTTTCTTCATCTACAAACCATTTGAACTTCCATGCTCAGCTCAGATATTGTATACCTTGAAGAGCCTTCCCTCACCTACTTTCTTCCTCTCTCCCAACCCCAAGTTGGATGAGGTATTTCCTTGGAACTTTCTGTGATTATCTCCTTCTAGTGTTTAATAGATTGTACTGCAATAGTTTACTGACTTTCCCGTCATTTGCACTGGACAGTGACTAGTTTAAGGAAGACATAACTTTATCCATCAAGCTTTTTGAAAATTATATGTTTTATTGTTTGTTTGATCTGCTGTCTGTAAGCCCCCTGAGTATAGGAGCCTGATATATTTTGTTTGTGACTATAATTGCAGCACTTATTACCATGTCTGGCACACAGTAGATATGTAGATATTCAGTCCCTGAATTAATAAATCTGAAATCCCTGCCTATTTTTACAGATTTCTTATTAACCATTATATCCCTGATGCCTCCAAAAATGTCTGGCACAGAAATGCTCAGGAAATATTTGCTGAATGAACAAATACGTGAATAAAATGAATGACTTCATATATAACTGTATCAGTCAGCTGTTGCTGCATAACAAACAGCCACTAAATCTCCACTGCATGCACAGTAAGCATCTATTTCTCATCTGGCTTTATTTTTCAAGTAGCTGGGGCAGCGCTGAGCTGCAGGTGGTGTCTAGCTCAGTTCTGTATGTCTTTCCAGCCTCTACAGACAAGCAGGCTAGCTAGAATACACTCCTCCCCTGGCCAGGGCAGAGGTGCAAGAGAAAATGTGGAAACACATAAAGTTTCAAAAAGTCTCATCCTAGAACAAGCACATTGGCCCTTATGCTTATAATCTATTTGCTCAAGTCAAGCATGTGACGAAGTTCAAATTCAAGGTGCAGGGATGTACCCTGTAGGAAAAGAGGCTAAAAAGTCACATAACTAAGGGATGGATAAAAGGGAAGGGAGGAACTGAGGCCAGTAATTCAGTCTATTCCAATGACCAATCCCAGCATCTAGCCTAGAGAACTCATGGCATATGGTGACCATTTGCTATGACTGCGGAGGCAAAGTGACCCTATGTGGAGCCCCCCTGGGGGGGCCTGCCTATGTTCAAATCCCTAGAATAACTTTGTACTTTCTGCATAGGACACCGTTCTTCACCCCCCTCCCTGAAAGTTTCAGTTATTTTCCCAAGCCTTCGTTAAGCAATCTCTCGGTCTCAGCCCACAGTATTGGTGCACTGGGGCGTGTCAGAAGCATCCCCCCTACCTGGCCTGTGCTGCTCAACAGAGGCCTCCTCCTCCCCATCGTCCTCCCAGCCCACAGTGCATGTTGCAAGGGTCCCCCTGATGTTTAATGCATGAGCTCCACATCCTCCCGGCAGCCGCTGCAGACAGATTCTCTCAGCATGAGAAGGGCCATGAAATCAGATGACTGTACGGGAAGCAGCCCCCGCCCCCACCCCTGGTTGTTGCGATGTTGGCCCTGCTTTGACTCACTTCCAGTTTTGTAATCTCTTTTATTAATGTGCCAGAGGCAAAGAAAAATGCATTTGTAATTTCTCCTTAATGGCTGGCGGAACTTCTTTTTTGCCTTCTTTCTGAGCATTTGTTTGTAGTGTACACACACGCACACATCCCAGGTCAGGATAAACTGATGTTGAGGCGGTAGTTAGGGAAGCACAGTGTTTCAGAATAGTTAAGGGGGAAAGGATCTTAGGCCAACGGCTGTCACACTGTGTTCTCAGAACTCTGGGGTTTCTCAAAATAGCATCAGAGAGTGCTGCGGGGTGAGGAGGAAGAAGGAGGGTTGGCAGTTGTTCCCAGAACCTGGCTCCGCCAGAGCGTCTCTGCTTCACCTGCTTTGCGCTGTAGTCACCCATACGCTTGTTTGGAATTAAAGACTTTCCTGCTGCACAAAATATGCGTGGACTCTTGTTTCCTCTATTCTTGGTTTCACAGAAAGGGAAATCAAGTCTGAGAAAGCCAGTGACTTGTCCAAAGGCACAGTGTGAGTTGGGGGGTGGGGGAGGGATTCAGGGACTAGAGTCCCCGTCTCCCAAATCCAAACTTGTTGGTTTTTTTTTGCCTGCAAATAGATTAGATCTCTGTATGCCAAGCATCTTCACTGAAATGGTTTGATACACATTTTTTTCATCTCCCTGACGCATCAACCATGGATTCCTACAGTAAAGGGAAAAGACAGTGGTTGCAAGGTCTCTTTTCCCTTGTGAAGGAAACTAATACTTACTGAGCACCTGGCATGTGCCAAGTGTGAGATCAGTATTATTTAATTAAAAAAAAAAACCCTCACCACTAGGTGGAAATTATGATTTCGTATTACAGATGAAGAAGTGGAGGTTGGGATGGATGGACAACAGGACATGGTGGAAATGGGATTCCAACTTGGCTTTACCTTATTCATATAATAATACACGATGATAGTGACCACCGCTGTTACCAGAACTGAGTGCTAATCTTGAGGCTGGTGCCGGTTGAGTGTTTTATATGCAGGGAGGCCAGGTACAGTTGCATGAGGTGTGCACTGCAAAAAACTTCCCAAGGAAGGAGGCAAGAGAGCTGCAACCCGTCTTTGGACTGCTCAATAGACCTTGGCATAGGGCTGCATCCGCCTGGAGCTGTTCTCTGATTGCGATGCCAGGAAGGTTGCCTTTTCCTAATTCTTACAAAGGTACCCTGCGCAAGCTGCTATCCTGTTTACACACATGAGCTCATACTGCCACAGACTTTGGGGGTAGCTTTATTACTACTTTTTAAAGACAAGGAGACAGTTCGATTTTTTGACCAGCATTCTGTAGTTCTCTTGGTGGCAGAACTGAAATTTGCACCCAAGATTGCAAAACTCCAAGGTTAGATGAGTTAGGAATTTTCAGCAATACCCACCACACTCCTGTTCCCCAAAGGACTGTTGAGTTTCGTAAGGTTCTAAGGATGGAATCCGGGGATGCAAAGTTTGGGGGCTCCTTGAAGAAGGTGTTCTCTGCTCTCTGCATGACAGAGAGATTCTGAGGCCGTCAATGGCACCCGAGGTTTGACGCAGCCAGGCCTTTTCAATCTGTCTCTCTTTGAATCACGTGCCTGTGCTCTTCCTTGCCACCCCAGTCCTCAAAGGAGATCCTATGGAGGGAGCCAAAGACCTCCAGCTTATGTAGATCTGACCTTCCCTCTCTCACCCCTCTGCCTCCTCCCTTGGAAAACGTTAGAGCTGGAAGAAGACTCCCCTGGCGACAAATATCCACGCACAGCCAATTGTCAGGCAATGTCCCAGAGCCAATTATTCATTCTAGGGACCCCGAGGTGGTTTGAGGAGTTGACAAATGAAGAGGAAATAATTCGCAATTTGCTGTTTACACATAATCAGAATGTACCAGGGAAAAAAAATTAGTGTCACAGCTTCCAGCTTCCCACGTTTTATTTTGATCTTCTCCTAAATCAATACGTAAGTGGAGAGGCAGCAAGAAACAAACGCTTTGGTGAGTGGGGATTGTTGGGTATGTTTGACTCCAGGAGAGACTTTCTATAAACACAAGGTGTGGCCAAGGAAGGTCGGATGAGATGGAGTCCTTCATGTGCAGGGACGGTGAGGACAGCAAATGACCTAGACAGGACTCTTCCTCCACGCCACACTCCATGCTCTGAGGCAGACACCTACCACAGTCACGGCTGTAAATCCTCAGGTCCACACTGAGAGGGACATTACATGGTCGGCTCCATTTCCGAGGTGGGAAAATTGAGGCTCTAATCGGTAAGGTTTTCTGTCCAAACCTGCACAAGGTAAACCAGGACTAGCCACGTGCGCCAGGCTCAGGCTGATGCTGGGAGCCAGGAGTTTTTTCTTTGTCTCATTATCTGGCTCTAGATTAATTCGTCTGCAGTTTGATGCTGTTATTTATTCTTGGAATCATTAGGTTGCTTAAAATGGGGGGTTCTTCTCTAAAGGAGAGGCTCTTGGGGAAGTGGATTTCTCTCTGGTTACCCTGGAATGATCACTTAGACTGTAAGTAACTAATAAAATGGAGGAGGGGGGCTCTGGGGAGAAAGAGACTTGGGCAGGGGTATCTCAGGGGGAGGTGTGGTGACAGCGGCCACTGCTCATGATATAAGAGTCAAGCCCACTCGGGGATGTTTCTCAGCTCCAATTTTTTTTTTAGTTCCTTCTTTCTCTTTCTTGATCTCCTTGAGAAACTGGACATCTCCTGACACCATCTACTCTCCTTTCTTCTCTCCTCCCTGCACTTGGACAAGCTAAAGTTCCTGCTGAGTACTTCAGAGTTGCTCTTCCTGTCCTATTTGAACATGCTCTCTCTTATTAACAGAGCACAGTAGATCTTAGACTCAACGGGACCTTGAAATGTGACCTAGTCCAGCTCCAGAGTCAAGGTAGGGAAGAGGACTGCAGCCCCGACTTATAAGCAAAGCCACTGAGGCCAAGTGTCAACAGCAGGCCCCAAGGAAAAAAGACTCAGATCCCCACTCCAGCCCCTCCTGACCTGGCGACCTGGCTTCCTTAACCGAGGAGACCGCCTCTCTCTTTGTTCTCTCTCTGCCATCAACTCTCCTAAGCCGTGTGCGATTTACATCTACACACACCCACATTTGCATGAAACACACAGACACACGCAGACACAGGACTGCTCCTGGCTTGAACAACAAGGGATGCCAAATGCCGTTCACATCTTTCCGGGGAGGCGCGTATCCATCCCGATTCTGTCTCTGCCAAATGTGCCATACGTACCAGACGTACATATATTCCGCGTGAATTTCCTTAATCTCCCTCACAGCTGTCCCTTTCCATGGCCTCTGCTACAGCACTCCCAAATTCCTTGTCTCCTGACTGGCGTAGCCGCCTGTGCTCTGAATCCCCCATCCCTTTAAAGACAACAACAACAATCATCATGGCTGCTGTTTCTGTAGCTTGAGGCTCGATATTGGCTGAATGACGTGCAGGTCGCAGGTCTTTCGGTGACCCTAGAATGGAAGGATTATTAGCACCACTTTACGGGTGAGAACAGTGAGGCTTCATGTTTAAGGTCATATGCAAGGCTGGGGGTTTAGGCGTTTAGCTGTGGCTGACTTTGAGACTTGTGCTGGTAACCCCTGTGTCATAGGTTGCTTTTTCTGCCTCCCAACCCCCAGATTCCCCATCTAGCTCAGCCTGCCATGGTGATCCTGACCTGGCGGGAAAATCCTCGTTTAGCAAGTTCCAGAGGATAGTAGCTAAGAAAGTGCACCCTTTCAAGTTCTGATGGTGCCATTTCTGTCTAGGTGAACTTGAGTGAGTCACTTAACCTCTTGGAGCTGAAGTCTACTCCTGTGAGATGTGGACCACAGTAGCACCGAGCCATCTAGTGTTGCTATGGAAACCAGTGAGCGTGTTGCCACTGACGCACACAGCACATTTCTCAGCATCCATGGGTAATTAAAATAGTGTGGAATCAAGAGGTAATTTTCTGTGTTTGATGCTCAAGGCTCTTCTAGACTCACCATTTTTCATTCCAACTTTTGGCCAGAAGAGCCCTTCATTGGTTCCCCCAAGTCCCACCTCTGTTAATTTGTATATATGGGTCTGTCTGCCCATCTGCCTTCCACCATCTCTGCAGACTCAGAGTTGGTTTGTCCTCAATGCCCAGCTCAGAGGCTGGGTCCAACCTAGCATCCTCTTTCTTGCCCTGTGGTGGTCACTTCTCTCTCCTCTGGACATGACCTTGGGTTCTGGTGTCTTTCAATCCTGACATCCTACTTTGTGCCAAGATAAAGATTTAGATACACCTTGAGATACCCCCCTTTCCCTCTTGTACTTTAAATACCACTAGATGGACGAAACCTTGGGTCTCCAAATGACTGCTCAGAGCAAGGCTCTACCTCCTGCCAACCCACACGGAACAAGACATAATAAAAAACCAAAACAGGATAGAGCTCAATTTATGACCACCAAAATGTGGAAACAGCCTAAACGCCCACCAACCCAGGGATGGATTAACAAGCTGCGGTATGTGTATACCATGGAATACTATTCAGCCAATAAAAAGATGGAGACTTTACATTCTTTGTATTAACCTGGATGGAAGTGGAACACATTATTCTTAGTAAAGCACCACAAGAACGGAGAAACAAGAATCCTATGCACTCAATTTTCATATGAGGACAATTATTGACCTAGTACATGGTGGTGGTGGGGGAAGGGAAGAGCAGAGAGAGAGAAGGAGGGAGGGTTGGGGGAAAGGGAGAACAGAGAGAGGGAAGGTGGGAGGGAGGTGGGATCTCAGTGTGTGACACACCTCTTGGGGTCAAGACACAATTGTAAGAGGGACTTTATCTAACAAATGCAATCATTGTAACATGGTTTCTTGTACCAGAAATGAATCCCCAACAATAAAAAAAGAAGAAGGAGGAAAAAGAAACAGGAGAAACCAAACTCTAGTGTTGGAGGTCAAGCTAGTTTTTTTTGTTTGTTTGTTTGTTTTGTTTTTGTTTTTGTTTTTGAGACAGAGTTTCACTTATTAACACTTGGTAGAGTACCGTGGTGTCATAGCTCATAGCAACCTCCAACTCCTGGGCTTAGGTGATTCTCTTGCCTCAGCCTCCTGAGTAGCTGGGACTACAGGTGACCGCCACAACGCCCTGCTATTTTTTTGTTGCAGTTTGTCAGGGGCCGGGTTTGAACCCACCACCCTCAGTATATGGGGCTGGCGCCCTACTCACTGAGCCACAGATGCCGCCTTGGCTAGTTTTTATCTGTAGCAGGGAACTGAGAGGCAAAGAGTGAGAGGGACCCCATGTGGGGAGTGGTTTCCTGCTGCTGGCAACATTTTATCCTTAGGCTTGGAGGAGGTTTCACTGGTGTTCCATTGAGCTGCGGTTTGTGTTCTGTGTCCTATGGTGGATGTGTCACATTTCAATTAAAAAATGCAGTACATATGGATTGAGGAAAATTTGGAGCCGCAGAGAAAAGCACAACAGAAATGAAAACCACACACAACGTCACATCTCAAGGGTGTTTTCTGTTCACATTTTGGTATAATCCATAGATTTTTCTCTGTGCAAAGTGGAAGAGTCCAGGAATGGTGTGCATTTTATCAGGGCGGCCCTTCCAAAGAACCAGGCACACAGCCTTAAATTTAGACGGCTCTCAGTAAATACTGTTTACTTGAGTGAATATTTCATAGTAAATTTGCTGCAGTTGAGTTTGTCTGTTGTGGCTGAGACGGGCTGTGGCTTCACCAGCCCCTTTCATCTACCTCCTGGGCACACAGGAAGACTTTATTTTCCAGCCCTCTTTGCACTGCGATGGGTCCATAGTTCGGGCCCATGGAATAGAGGCAGAAGTGATGTCAGCCAGGTTTAGGCAAGGCCACTGCATCTCTCGAACAGTCCTCCAGGCTTCCCCTTTGCAGCTGCCTTCAGAGAGATCAGAGGCCCTAAGGTACACTGAAGCCACCAGACAGAAGGAACTCTGGGCCTCTGAATGGCTGCGTGGAGCTACGTTACATGAGTAAGAAATAGATCTTTGCTGTGTTGAACCATTGAGAATTGGAGGTGGTTTGTTGTAGCAGCTAAACTGCCCCAATACGTCTATCTACCTAAAAATCTATCTTTCTTCCTGTCCCCATGTTGTTCTAGAAAAAACTTAGAGTCATTTGCAAACATATTCTTAGGCCGAGCATGGTGGCTCACTCCTATGATCCTAGAACTCTGAGAGGTCAAGGCAGGTGGATCGCTTGAGCTCAAGAGTTAGAGACCAGCCTGAGCAAGAATGAGACCCTCATCTCTACTTAAAAAAAATAGCTGGGCATTATGGCAGATGTCTGTAGTTCCAGGTACTTGGGAGGCTGAGGCAGGAGGATCTCTTGAACCTAAGAGTTAGAGGTTGCTGTGAGCTATGAGATGACAGCACTCTACCCAGGGTGACAGAGTGAGATTCTGTCTCAAAAAAAAAAAAAGAAAGAAAGAAAAAGAAAAAAGTACAAATATATTCTTAAAATAGAATGAAAGAAAAATAGAAAAATCATTATAAGAATGTAAAACAGATCTACAACTCAGAAATCTGTGCTATGAAAACCAATACCCCTTCTATCTGTGAAGATTTAGCCCTGAGCCTCCTAGCAGCCAAGGTAAAAAAAGAGTCTTGTTCAATCACATACTTCCCAGAGTTTTTGAAATAAACAGAAATACCATGGTAAGGATGTGTTTACTTGATATCTTTATAAAAACCATCATGGAGTGATAACAGCACATCTCTTCAGTATTGTCCAGTGCTTTTTCTACATAGTAAACCCTTTCTCATCACTTATCCTCTTTAAACACCTGAAAATATGCATAAACATAAGCATGTTAATGTGTTGAGAAATTCTCTTGGTACACATCACGGGAAGCACTCAGGTTTCTCCGTAGGCCTGGGACTCCCTTGAGCAAACTGACTCCATCTTTGTATGTGTGTGTTCACGTGTGTGTGTGCTAAGTGTATCAGGCTAGTGTCCTGGGAGCCATGAGCTCTACAGCAGAAGTACACATGTGATGTGTGTGGATGTGTTATGGTGTGCTGTGTATGTAGTATGCGTGTGTAGGTTGACTATGTGTGTTACGTATTGTGTTGTAAGATAGGTGTGTTGTGCGTTCATTGTACGCATTGTGTGCTGCGTTGTGTTGCATTGTGGTAGTGTGTGTATGTGACTGTATACATTCTGTGCGGATGGTATAAGTGTTTAATACGAGCATTGGATCTAGGTTTTGTGATATGGGCATATTGTGTGTTTTGGTGGGGGTGGTGTGGATACTGTAGATATTGTATTAGTTCTATTGTGTAGTGGCACACTGCATTGAGCAAGTGTGTTGTGAGTGTATATTCACACGTGCGTTCCAACATCCTCTGTGTCCAGACTGTTTTGCGTATTCTCTGAAGTCTCAGTGCACACACGTGCACACTCCCTGTGTGTGTTACTGCCAGTGTGTGTTCCTTCTGTGAGTATAGGACCTGCTCCTCGGATGCCTGTGGGCACATCCGTTTGCCCTTCCTGTCCCCCTCTGCCCCCCCCTCCATGCAGGCTCTGGGTATGCAGGAGACGTGCGCCCTGTAAGTCATTGTGGATACATCTAGAAGGCGGTTACTATTGTCTTCAAACAGAGAACAGCCATTAACACATTCATTAATTAGGATCATGTTGACACTTCTATTGCCTACTAAAAACATCTGTTTGTTTAATCAGAGTCTCCTTAATTCCTTACACTTATTCTCTCACTGAGAGAGGATGGGCCTACTCTCCCCACGTGTGTACACTGGAGTTTCACGAGGTGGGGGCACAGGCTCTGTCAATATTGTCACAGGGTGACAGCTCTCGGGACAGCCCATGGCCTTCCTAAGCTCACAAATGAGCATCCCCTTCGACAGAGAAGGAGGCAGCACACAGAGGTCAATTTGCAGTGGCCAGCCCTTGTTTGCTGGTGTGGCCCGAGGGGCACACATTACACATCAGAGGTAAGAACTCCTCGGAGCCCAGCAGGGTGTGGTGCGATGCCAGGCGAGGCGGCAGCTCCATTCCACTGTCCCTTCAATCTACACTTGTACCTCAAATCCATCAACAAGCAGCTAGGAACCTGGGCCAAGTCAATTTCCCTCGCCCATGACCTCAACCTCAGTTTTCTTACACACATGTAAAATGGGATGATACAAGGACAAATGTCATGATTCAAAGAAAACATGTCTAAGTAAAGTACAGAACCGGGTACCAGGCCCTGAGGGTCCTTAACCCCACCCCACGGGAATTCACAGGGCCAGGGAGATGATGGAGGAAAGGAACTAAGGTCCGGGACTGACCCCGGCCACGGCCCCCTGAATGCTGGTTCCTCCCCAGTCACACCCTCGGACATTCTATCCTCGTCCACTGTACCCTTCTCTGGGCCAGGCTGGGGCTGAGTGCCGGACACACAGGGCCCTGTCCTTGGAGAACGCATCACGGCCAGGTGGTAGTCTTTTCCACAAAGGCTAGGTATGAAAACTGACCAAGAAAGAGCTCCTTGAAAGAGACAGAAAAGCAGGGTATTCCTATCACAGGAGAGGGCTGAGCTGAGGCGGGGATAAGTCTTGTGAGACTAGTGCGGGGGTGAAACTGCAAGGGCTCAGGGATGGACCACGGAGGGATTTTGCTTTTGAGTTTTCGGTTTTGTTTTATTCTGTTGTTTTTTCTCATCTTTTTTCCTTTACTAAGATATTTGGATATCATTTATATATAGAAAAAAAAACAGTTCTGCTTCATTCTTTAAAGTGATCGCATAGCTATGTATGCCTGGATGTATCATATTTTTAAAATTAGGACTACAATGCTAGCCTCTCCAGTCGTTTCCACTTTGGGGATATCAGCATGCTTCATCCAGGTTCCCTTCCTAGCAGTGGGTCACAGGATATGTGCATATGTGCTTTTAAAAAAAGTTTGAGTTTTTACTATTTTTAAAATTGTGTATATATATGTAATATATACACACATATGTAATATAAAATTTGCAATTTATAGTAGAATGAGCAGTAAGAACTTAGTTTTCCTTTTTAATCATACTTGGCACCCAGTATTGCTGCTTCTTGCCTGTTAATGGGAACCAATCCTTTCTCAAAGTACTGCAAGAGGATTCCAAGGGAAGGTGCATACAGAGCCCTGCCTAGTGTCTGGCACATGGTTAGAGCCCAAGACCTGGGTTATTGAGAGTTAGCACAACTCAGTGGTTAAGGGCATGCACTCTGGAGTCAGGCTTGCTGGCTGTGTGACTTCAGGGTAGTTACTGTACCTCTCTGAATCTCAGTTTTCACATAGGATTGTGAAAGTTAAATAAGATATATAAATAATGTCTAGGGTGACATGTGGCTCTGTAACTGGTGATAGTTGATCTTTAAGGCACTATATTCTCTTTTGCTAATTCTGTACTTGAGCAAGATCTGTTACCTCAATTAAGCTTTATAATTTTTTTTTGTTTAGACCAGATCCAGGCAGTGCTACTGCATATTTCTTTTCTCTGCTCCAGAACATTCTAGAAGGTCCAGTTTGCTCCTGCAATTGATGGTAAAGGTGGTGGTGACAGTTTTATTCCCTTTCATAGCAGAGTGAGACTCTACGGTTAGAGAAAGGGCTGGCTATATTTTATGCACTCTAAGAACTAGTCTTATTTCATCCTCATTTTTGAGGGAAGCATCATACTCGTTTTACAGACGAAGAAATGGGGTTTTAAAAACCTGAGGCAATTTGCCCAAGATCGCATAGCTGGTAGATAGTGGTGCTAGGGGTTGCAGTTTGGATCCACCTTTAGTGTCCTCACTTTTTCCTCTTCATTAAGCAACTCATTCACTGGACCTGTGGACCAAGAAAAAGTAATGTATTTTTCAAGACTCTTTAATTGACAAGAAATGGAAATTGTATTCAAAACATTGATAATTTAGGTAAAAGGATAATTTATGGATTCTCACAAATAAAGCCTAACGGGGATCTTGCCTGGCTGAATTTCAGGATCCAGCTGTTTCCCCAGGATTTGGTCAATCTCTTTCCACCTCTCTACCTGTTGGCTTAGTTTTCTTGTGATGACAAGATGGCTGCTGGCAGCTTCAGGTTTCAATCCCCTCAGCCTGATAACCCCCGCTAAGATAGGAGCAGCTTGAGGGAAAGTCCCAGAATCAATCCTGATTGGCCAGACTTAGGTCACATGTGCATCCCTGAGCCAATCTATATGGGCTTGAGAATGAATGGGATGCACTCATTGGCCAGATGTGACTCATGTGACTCAGGATTGTGGAAGTCAAATTCATTCCATGTTGAACCAAAAGACGCTGAGGCAGAGATTTTGCCAGCAAAAAATCTGGGTGCTTAGTTTAAAAATGTAGATGTGGCTGCTGGGATGAGAATGGGAACGGATGTCCACCGCAACCGGCTTTTTTACACAGAAAGGCATCAAAGAGTTCTTAAAAGACACTTCAGCAAGTCTAAAAGTAGCAGCATTTATCCCAGCCAGCCTTGAGGGGAGGGACAGACCACGTGACTTTACTGAAGTCCCTTCCCAGCCAGCCTTTTGGGACAGCTCCAACCAGGACTTATTGTTCTGGCAAATCCCCCAAAGCTTTGGGAACTGAAAAGCTAAGGAAAATGCAGGACCATCTGCCAGGGTCTTTGCCTTTCTTTTTCTCCTTCTTTTAATTATGAAACGTCTATTGCTGGACTATTGATCTCCTGCTTGTACGAGCAGCTGGGGTGATGTACAGCACCCTAGTCCACTCCTTTAATTCTGTGGCACGGTTGAATATTGCTTTTAACTAAGTGTTTATCAGTCACGTGTTCCACGAGGAGTGAAATAGCTTGTAGCTCTGAGGGAGGGTTTTGGGGGGAGGACTGGCAGATCTAGGGCTGGGACGAAGGTATATTTCTCTTTTGGTCTTGCTAAAGAGAAGGCCAGGTTGTCCACACTGACAGCTTCTACCCCTGGGTCAGCCACCACTCCCAGTCTTTCATTCAAACTATACCATCCCTTCTTCTTGGCAAAGTGTCAGAAATTCCACCATTAGGCCATTCCTTGGGCTTAAGAGGTTACCCATAAAGGTCTCTGCTAACATGGATATGAACTCTTACAATTACTTTTACAACTACACGAGTCACCATTTGTTGAGCTACTATCTTTTTCTTATTTTTAACATATAAACAGATTCACAGAAACCAAGTATGTAATAGACTGCAATTGCTAGGATTGGGATCCATCCCAATGAACTTTGGTTCCTGAGTGTCCTTGCTGAACTACAAGCTAATTCCAAGATAACACACTAACCTATTAGCACAGAGCTTTAGGGAGCAGGGCTGGGGTGGGGGGCAAAACATCCAAACACCTTCTCAAGCATAAGGGTGGAATAGAAAGATTTTAATTTGCTTACTTGATGGTTTTGCTCTCTGTTCTTGAATTCCTTAGCTGAAAAGTAGAAAAATTCATAGTTTGGGGGTGGCACCTATGGCTCAAGGAGTAGGGTGCCAGCCCCATATACTGGAGGTAGTGGGTTTGAACCTGGCCCCGGCCAAAAACTGCAAAAAAAAAAAAAAAAGAAATTCATAGTTTGTGCCTCATAAAATTATTGTAAAGGTTTAAGGAGACAGTTCATGTAGAGCCCTTAGCAAAGTCCCAATAAATTACTAACAGTTCTTGATATTGTGATCATATTAGCCTCTCTGGGAATCTGTTTATCTCTCTGTACTGTATACAGTAGGCATTCTATAAATGCTTATGAAATTAGTTCATTTGTTCTGTCCGCTAGGACAAAAGTCTTAAACTAGACCATTAAGCACATTTTAATCCATCCCTTGCTTTCATTCCTATGTCAATTAGGGTCACTCCAAAATAGTGATGATGGTAGCGGTGGTGGCAATGATGATGATGATAACAGTCACCATTTCCTAAGCAGGGCCTTTGGGAAGGCAGAATGCTGAAACTCCAGTGGGGTGAGAGTGGGCAGGAGGAGGAGGAAGATCCCACCTTTTAAAGAACCTCTAACTCCAAGCTACATCTCTAAAATGAACTAAGCCTGTGTGTCCGCTTCCGTTCGCCCTACGACCTTCAGGGACCAATGAGCATGCACATCACATGGCAGGCATGCCTCGGTCTCCAAAGAGGACAGCTCCGTTCTGCAGCCCCCCAGGGGACGCAGGCTCCAACTGTGTGTCTTGCTTACCTCTCACTTGCCCTCTCCCATTCTAGCCATATCAGCCTGTTATTTGGCTATGCCTGGATTTTTCCAGTGGCTAGGGGTTTGTACTTGCTGGGTCCTTCCCTTGAAAGCTTCTGCCTGTCCCTTCATGGCTGATTCCTTTTCATATTTTATTTTTTAATTTAAATACTAGTTTCTCAGAGAGACCTTCCCTGATCGTTTAACCTAAATCAGTCTTCTTCTATTCCAAGTTATCCTCTATCCCACCGTCTTGCCTGTTATTTTCATAACAAAGAGTTAAAATGAATGCTTAAGATCTTTGCTTATTTATTTTCTGACTCCCTCATTAGAAAGCAGGGAGAAGAGATCAGGCTTCCTTCATTACTGTCGTGCTCCCAGAATCTAGCACATAGTAGGTGCTCAGCATGAACTTTTTTTGATTGAAGGAATGTGTCCCCATTTGGGATGTGATTGCAGCGGTGGGGCCATTATGCACTGGATTGCATAAGCCACCTCCCCCAGTAGTTTCTCTCTGATGATTTAGGGTCTCTCTATAATGGGAGATTAGAAGAAAGACATGTCTCTGGTTATAAATTCTCTTCTGGAGTCATAGGGAGAAACTGGACTTTCTAAGTGGTTGAGGAAGGAAAGGAAAGGAGAACTTGGGCTGGAGGTCAGTGTCTGCCCTTGGGGAGGCAGCTAGACGGACAAGGGCTAGAGACTCAATTTAAAGATTATAGGGGAACGGCTGTAAGACAGAGATTGGGACAAAGAAAGAGGAAGAGATAGAAAAAAGAAGATACAGAAAGAGAGAGAGATGGAGCGTGCAGGTGAGAGGGCGGGGGCTAGGAAGCCGGTGCTCCACCCTGGGGCCCAGCTCCACCCTGGGGCCCAGCTCCAGCCTCCCATTTCAGCACTCTGGACAGAGGCTTTACTAATTTTTCCCCTCACCCTGTCACTAATTAACCTTGTGATCTTGAGCAGGTCATTTCCCTGCCTGGGTGTCCATTTCTTAGCACTCAAGTGGGTCTACTGCCACCTGCCACCCAGAGGCATAGCTCGAGAGATGATGTAGAGCAGGTACCGGTTAGAGTCAGCTGCAGAGTGGAAAGAATATTGATGCCCGAGTCTAATGCCCAGGCATTTTCATCCCATTGGTTTGGGACAGGGCATTGGTATTTTTAAGAAAATTGGTACTTTTAAGAAAGTCCCCTGGTAGCAGGTATATTTCTTATGTCAGATGGTATCAAGAGGTGCTGACCAGTCTAAGGGCCGTGTTGACAGGAAACTCCAAAGCAAGTCAGTACTGTTCTTTCTCAGATCCAAAATGCTTGTTTCTATGGCAGGGAAATTTGCCCCCTGAGATGGAGATGACCAAGCCCAGGCCGTACACCCAGTGGGATAGCACCTTTAACAGTGGGAAAATCTGTACCTGGCTTAGTATAAAGTCTCAGCAGCACCTCCCCCTTCTCTGTCTCAGGGCTTCTGTGTCACCAAGGCTGGCCGACACCCCCAGCCCCACGGGAAATCTGCAGACTCAACTCACTTCCCGCATGAATAAACTCCCGCCACAGAGGAGCCCAAACATGTTGAATTCTTCTTCCTCATTTGTTCTCTGACCCATTTCACATCTGAGTGCTCCTCGGCAAACCCACCTGCTGTCCTCAGCCTCAGCCGAGGGATAGGCAGGAAGAATTAAAGCAAGCCCTCCCAGGATGCCAACCAAATGCTTCCTGCTTAGGCTCAGATGGGACTCATGCAGAGTGTGGACCCAGAAAGAGCATCAGTGAGAAGGACCATCCAGCCAGGCTTTGCAGGGTTTTGTGAGTGAGGGAAGCCCTCCTGCGTGACGGGAGGATCCGGGCTGGGTTTAAGGGGCCTGCTCCGCTCTCCAGCTGCCCAGGTCCGAATGCCGGTTGCCTCTCAGGGGATCTTAAAACAAACAAGTATTTCCAGTCTTGGCTTTCATCATCTGGAAAATGAAGTAACTGCACCTTCCTCTCAGGCTTCCTACAAACTTTTTGGAACTGTTGTTTCAAGTATGGTGAAAATACTTAATAAGGAACGTGAACTGAGAAGGAAGAGGAGGAGGAGGAGAAAGGAGAGAAACAGGAAGGAGACGGGAGGGGAAGGAGGAGGAGAAGATGATGATGATGCTTCCTCCTCCTGATGACGTCAGTGAATTGTTATGGCCCATGAGCGGTGGAGTCACTGGGATTTGGAGAAGCAAAATCTGTCTGGATTCACACAGTAAGCTAACAGCAAAGCGTAGACCCAGCCTCACCTTTCCTCAAGATCCAGTGAAGTCTGAGAATATGTCCTCATTAGGAGACTTCCAAGAAAGGCTGTTTCCCCTGGAGTTGCCTAGAGCCCCGAGGGTGGGTTTTCTGTGGCCCACCTGCTGCCCCCAGTGTCTGGGAGATGGTGAAGGATGTAGATCATATAGAACAGAATCCCAGCTCTGCCCCATCTGGCAGATCCGTGTCTTTGAACAATCCCCCCCCCCAAAAAAAACCTTAGTTTACCCTCTGTTCAGTGGAAGGGGTAGGCGGCCTCTGAGACTCCTACACCAGCAGTATCTGGGGCCCTCCGACATCCTGCTGTGTTCTCCACTTCACAAACATCCCAGGAGGCTCTGGGATCCTCTGAGGGCATTTAACACCTTCTGAATTCTATGTATGGGGGATCAGACTGATGTCTGGGGAGTTCTCTGGTGTAAAAGTGCATTTCAATAGACACAGACTCAGGAGGTAGGTTCTCTGGAGACAGTAGAGCCTGGCAGGAGGAAGACAGGAGGAAATCTCTAGGGTTTCCTGGGTCCCAAAGGCTGCAGGAAAGAAAGCGTGGAAGCTTGTGTTTCTCATAAGCCTGTCACCTGGTTAGTGTCGGGAGCATTTGCTTGGGTTGTCTTAGAGAATCTTTCCACCCACCAAATGACGCAGTTTCTGTGACTTTTTGCAGCTTGCGGGTGAGTGAATTGAGGCTCCCAAAGCTGAACGGACTGACTGCCGACTGCTTCTCCAGGAGAAGGTAAGGCCAGGTTTCCCAACTTGGATTGAGTGCAGTGTTCACCGCTGGGGCCAATGCCGTTTCCCATGGAAGGGAGCCCAGCTTTGGGCTGTGGGAGAATGGCAGGGGCTGACCCTGTCTCCTGGAGCTGACAGTGAAATCCACAAGAAACGACAGGTAGGCACGGATAGGAATAGCAGGATCAAGAATCAAGCAGACCTGATGTTAGAGGCAAAGAACCAGCTGAGAAGCCAGAGAGAAGGAAAAAAAAAAAACAATCCCTGAATTAGCCTTTAGTGGCCTGAGTTCAAGTTCTGGTTCCATCCTGGGCCAGAATTACCCTCTTCAGCTTTCTCTGTTCCAGCCCCTGTTGTCCCTCCTGAGCAGAGGACAGGAAAGGGGAAGGGCAGAGGACAGGAAAGAGCTGAGGGTTTCTTTAGTGACAGGCTGAGTAAGGACCCACTCACGAGGAAAACAGATGTTTTTGCTGTCCCCCTGACCTTCTGTGGTCATTCGGTGCCTACTTTTCAAGACGGGAACAGAACAAAAAGGTAATGCATTTATTCACAAAAGTACCAGGCTAGAGAGAGGGAGGTTTGTTTTCAACATGTTTATTGTAGAATCTTGATTTTACATGATGATGAGAGGTAAGAGGCCTGGAGTCAGACTACAGGGGCTTTCAGTCCCACCCTGGCTGTGTGACCTTGTGCAAGTGAGGTCACTGCTCTGAGCCTCAGCTTCTTCATCTGTAAAATGGGGTTAATCCTTTCCCCTCTGTGAGGGTCAGCTTCCCTATCTGCACTGGGAACCCACAAATACGCTGGAATTCACTGCTGATTTTAATTTCTTTCTTGTTTGACTTTTAAAAAATAATTATGACAATAGCTACTGTATGTCACATGCTCACTGTGTACCAGGCGCTGTGTGGGTACCTCCTGTGTATTAACTCACTTGACTGCTCTACAGTGCTGTGAGTTCTGTTCTGTTACTGTGGCAGCTACTCCATGAATGGGGAAATGGAGGCTCTGAGTGGCTCAGCCTGTTGGCCAAGTCCACCTGTCCTTAAAGCGGCAGAGCTTGAGTTCAGGCCAATGTACGTGTCCATGACTTCCTAGGCGTCCTGACATCAGGGACACACGATGGAAGTTGGGCCACTGTGGGTACCTGCTTGTTTCCCACCCTCACCTGGGTTTCCAGCCTAGCTCAGAGTTTGTTCTGAGTGCATGGCATTCCCCCCCGCCCCCCCCCGGACAGAGCAATCTTGCTGAACCCTCCACATGGCTCTGGCCAAGGTCCCGACTGATTATTGACAAATTAAAAATATAAGCTATTGACCAGACACTGGGATGGAGTCACGGAGCTGCGGACCTGAATCTCAATGAGGCAGCTGAGCATGGAGATCGATTCTGCAGGTGGAGGAGGCGGTGAACAAATTGCCCCATGCATAATGCAGAGTCTGATGTGCTGGTTAATAACTGCCTGGTGGGGAGCAGGGCAGGGAGGCTCTGCCTGAGTCAGCTCTCTCCTCTCTCACCACCCGGCAAGGGTTCCACATCTTACACACCTGATCCAGCCCCCGGCACTCCCATTGGTGTGGGAACCACTCTCCCCATTTTAGGGACAGGCACAGTCTAAAGACACACAGGTATCGCCCAAGACCAAATGCCAGTAAGTCTCAGGACTGGCATTTGAACCTCGATTCTCCTAACTACAAATCCTGGTGCTTAGAAGCTAAGGCGAACTATAGTTTTCAGACTAGTTACATCCCTCCCCGCTGTGTGACTTTGGGAAAATCACCACATGTCTCTGAACCTCAGCTTCGTTAGTTCAAAACAGTGGGTAATAAAATCTACCTTGCAGAAGTTCGTAGGGATGGAATGAGAAGGTGAGGGATAGTGCTTTCTTTGCTGCTGGGACATCTTCTACACACCCCTCTCAGTCTTCTCTCTTCCTCCCATCCCTGCTGTGTCACTTGGAGCCAACCCATGCGGGCCATATCAGCAGGCTCTCTTGCTCTCTGGCTTCCAGTATAGTTTGGCCAATGGGAGGCAATGTCAGGAAATTGGAGGGGAGGAGGAGAGGGAAGCTGCGACTTCTTCCCTCTTTTTCCTCCTTGCCAGACTCTGGGTTGGCAGTGGCTGTGTTGTTCTACGCAGGATGCCCTGTCTGCAGGCAGCTCTCGCCTTCTCCCAGAAGCAGCCACAGCTGTCTGCAGGGTCCAGCATCAGGCACCTCCACTGACCCCTTCAGCCTATGGATGGGAGGGCTCCCCACTGTTGCTCCAAGCAGGGTGCTGCACCATCCCTGTCGCTCTCCTTTCCCTCCCCCCATGCTTTTGTGAGTGTCCCCTTCCTAAACTGCCCTGCTGGTCCCATCTAGTGCCCCAGGCCTTGTCTGATGATCCACTTTGTAAACCGTAAAGTTCTGTGCACAGGTAATACTTAAAATCATTGCTACCACTGTTACTCCTGGCAATTAGACTCTCTCTTCCACTCATCCCTCTCACCCTCCTTCTGAACCGCCATTCCACTGAACCCAAACAAACCTGTTTACACAGGTGCCACGTCTGCAGGGCTGTGACCTCCTCAAGGCCAGAGACTGAAGTTATACAATACTGTCCCACAGTATATATCCCCTATAGCCGACCAGGGACCAAAGCAGGGCTCAGAGAGTGTTTGACAAATACGCAAACAAGCCTTAGATGACTTCTTTTGAGGCCACACAGCAAGAGTCTGATGTGGGACTAGAATTCAAGAATTCCAGCTCCCAGACTAGGGGTCTGGAAATGTCTGCTGAATGAATAAGTGAACAAAATGCAGTAGATGAATGGTACCTCCAGAGTCAAGTCCGAAAGTATTCTTTCCTTGCTATGTGGCTGCAGTGGTTCTCAAACAGGAGTGATTTTTGCCACCCCACCCCCCCACCTTGGAGACACTGGACAGGTGCTGGAGTTGCCCTGGACTGTTATAACGTGGTGGGCTGTGTGTGGCTGGCATCTGGTGGGTAGAGGCCAGGGGTGTTACTGAGCTTTCTTTACTGCACGGGATAACAGGACAACAGAAAATTATTTGACCCAGTGTCAACAGCTGCCCGGGTTGCTGATGTTTTGAAACCCCACCTTCCCAATCAACACACCCCTTCTGGGCTGCTACCTGCCTGAAATGGTCCTGAATTGATGGAAGCTTTTCTCATGGTACCAGAGTGACTCAAGATTTTCCCTTATTATGAAAATGGTGCTTCTAATACAAAATACATATAAAATACACGAATGTATGAGGGAAAAAATGAAACCTTGTCTCCAATTCCCAAACCCACTGTTAATTTTATGGTGAGTACCCTCCTAATATTTCTGCCTTGACATAGTCCCATGCAGACATATGGTCACAGGCATATCAAAGTCATTTGGAAAATATGGTTTTGTGTACTTTTTTTTTTTTTTTACCTTATTACATCTTAATCATTAAGCTTTCACAATTTTTTTAAAAGGCTATACAGAATTCCATCTTATATATGATCCAGAGCATGCTGTGAATATTTAGGCTGGTTCCAATCTCTGTATCTATGATCTTCTCTGAGGAAGGGTCCTTGGACACAAGTCAGAACTCATGCGTTCCTAAAATGCCCGGTGGATAAGCAGATGCCTTCTAGAAAGGAGGCTTCTCCTCCAGCCATGGTCAAGGGCCCTCTCTCTCTCACCTTCCCCTTGCCAACATGGAGTAAACTCATTAAAAATCTGTGCTTCTAGTAAGATTGGCTGGATGCGTTTTTTTCATGTGTTTCTTGGGTCATTTGCATTTCTTCTTCTGGGAGCTGCCTGTTCATTTCCTTTGACTCTTTTTCTCTTAGGGTTTTAGTGTTTTCTGTTTGATATGCAAGAGCTTTGTGAGAAAATATTGAGGTCACTAACCATTTGTTTATCACAAGTGTGGCAAATATTTTTCATCAGTTTGCCAGTTGGATTTTAATTTCATTTATGCTGTCTTTAGTCAACACTACTTTGATTTTTTTGTTTTTTTTCAGTTTTATTTCAGGTACACAATTCTATCCAATTTTCCCCTCCTTTGTGATTCATTTCTTTGTTTTTCTGCTTAAGAAACGCCTTTTTTTTTTCTCCATGGTATCATTAACTACCTGTTTTTTGACTCCAATTTTTTTATTATTATTATTATTTTTTACATTTGACTCTGGCTTTGCAAAATCCGTCTGGAATTTATTTTTCTGTATAAAGTGAGAATCCAATTTTATGGTAGGGGGTCACCACAACATGAGGAACTGTATTAAAGGGACATGGCATTAGGAAGGTTGAGAACCACTGCTCTAGAAGCTCACTATTGTGGGGGAGGATTTGCAGTGTGACATCACGCGCTGCAGCTCCGGAGGATTGGGAGGGCTGGGCATAGCGAAAGACACTCAAGGAGCCTCATCCCAGATCCCTCCCTGGTCTTCTCAAAGAATGGGATGGGCCCAGCATCATAGGAGTCCCAGAAGACAGGAGGGGATGCTGCAGCCCACCTCTAAGGCCCTCCAAAGGTCCATTGCTTGCCCTGCCTATATCCTTTTACTTTGCTGTTTTTGCCCTTGAACTTAACTTGAACTGGATACAGAAACTGCCATGGTGAGATGCCTCCTTTGTTTTCTGTAGAAACTCCCCTGACCACGCTCTTCATTAATACTGTCCTACATTCATCCCCAGGGTGAGGGGGTGAGGAGGCAGCTTGATGGGTGTAGGGAGAAAAGGCTGGGCTTGGGTGTCAGGCAGACTACCTGAATCCCTAAAATACCTGCTATGAGATGTTAAGAAGGTTTGCCCTACACCTCGCTGAGTGTTGCATCTTTTATAAGTTAAATGGGAACTGTTCTGTCTAGCAGAAAAAGCTAATGCAGGTGGTTGGCCCTCCATGGTGGTCAGCGCACAAAGGGTACCTGCTCAAGACATGGAACTATAAAAATCATGCAGTGATCTAGTTTCAAAGTAAGAAAATTTCCATCTTACACAAGGACCTGGTTTACTTTCGTTTATGAGCTGGAGAGAATTCCGTAACTCTCCAGGCTCTATGTTCTTTCTTTCTTTTTTTTGAGATGGAGCCTCAAGCTATCCCCCTGGGTAGAGTGCCATGGCATCACAGCTCACAGCAACCTCCAACTCCTGGGCTCAGGTGAGTCTCCTGCCTCTGCCTCCCACATAGCTGGGACCACAGGCGCCCACCACAACGCCCGGCCACTTTTTGGTTGCAGCCATCAAAAGTTTGGCGGGCCGGGGCTGGGGATTCGAACCCGCCACCTTAGGTGTACGTGGCTGGCACCTTAGCCGATTGAGCCACAGGCACCGAGCCTTCACGCTCTATTTTCTGTGTTTGTTGGCAGGAAAGCACGACCGAGAGAGGTGGTCAGTAAACAGGGTAAGAGCACAGGTGCTGGGTTTAGACTCTCGGGGCTCAAATTCCCGGCTAATACTCCCTGGCCCTGTCCAGTCTCTCTAATCCTCAGTTTTCTCATCTGAAAATTAAAAACCAGAAACTATACTTCTGAGAATTTGAAGGATTAAATGAGATAATCTGTTTAAAAAATGCTTATCCCTGTGGCTGGTAAATAGGAAGCCCCATTTCATAAAGCTTCAGAATTTACATTCATTCATTCACGGTTGTTCACCTATGTATGCCCAGTGCCTGGCACATGGTAGGGGCCTGGTTAGATGATGCAGGAATGAATCAATGAATTTTAGCAACATTAGTGTGAGTCAAGTTCTAAGCTTGTTGTTGTAGATACTCAGGAGCTCAGGGTCTAGCAGAAAGATAGCCATGAAAAAATAATTAGGGGCCAGGTGTTGTGGCTCACATCTGTAATCCTAGCACTCTGGGAGGCTTGTATGGGTGGATTTCTTGAGCTCAAGAAGCAGTTCAAGATCAGCCTGAGCAAGAGTGAGACCCCATCTCTACTAAAAATAGAAAAACTAGCTGGTGTCGTGGTGGGCACCTGTAGTCCCACCTACTCAGGAGGCTGAGGTAAGAGGATCACTTGAACTCAGGATTTTGAGGTTGCTGTGAGCTATGACACCAAAGGTCTCTACCTAGGGCCACATGGTAGAGACTCTGTCTAAAAAAAAAATTAGGTTTATTAGTGTTTCAAAGGAAATGTACCTATAATTTGAAAGAATTGCAAAGGAGGTATAGGTCTCACCTGGGGGAAGCTAGCAGGAGTGGGTGATGTCTAAGGGGGATTCTGAAGACAGATAGGAGTTTTCTGGGTGGAGATGTGCACTCAGCACGTACGTGGACTCCCACAGTTCTGAGCCTTGTGTCACCCATGAGAGGTGGGCAGCCATTGGCTTCCCATTTCCCAGCCAGGAAGCCTGAGGTCCTGGGAGGTTATGTGACATCTTTGTTCACATAGATAAAAATTGTTGAGACTGAACTCTGTTGCTGGACTTTTGGACAGCCTCTATCTTATCAGTAACCCCCTTAAACCTTGTGTAGATGCCAAGTCTGGGGTATATGAGTTTTAATTTACAAGTATAGAGAACATACCTTAGACTCTAGTCATTTTCCCAGATTACATAGGCTTCTCTCCCTCTATTATAAAATCTGTGATCGGGCCATCCACACACACAGCTGTCAATCCTTCCAGATGCTAAACCCACGTTCTGTTCATTCTTCCTCCTAGAGAGCTCTGGGATTTGTCCCTTCTCTCCACTCTCATGCAACTCAAGCCAAGATACAGCAGTGGACTCCTCACTGGGTTTCCCAGCCTCTTCTCCTGCCCCCTGTGGTCTACATCATGGCCAGAGATATTATTTCAAATCTCAGATGTGATCACATTATATCCCTAACACCTTGCATGGCTCCCGCTGTCCCCAGGATGAAGTCACAACTCCGTGGCATAGCCCACAAAGTCCCGTGGCCCTGACTCCTGCTGACCTCTCCAAGCCCATCTCTGGAAACCTCCCCTCTCTCATCCCCACCCCCTTGAAGTGCATCACCATTTCCATTCCCAAAAGGCACTCTCTCACTTGCCTCTGGGCCTTAGCACGTGCTGTTCCCTCTGCACCCTCCCCTTCCTTGTCATCATGTGACCAACTCCAGACCCTTTGCAGCCTTCTGTTTAGGATTTACCTACTCCCAGAAGGCTTCCTCATCCCCAAGTCTAGTTTCAACTCTGCTACCAGCTCCAGAGACCCTCTTATTGACATTGCCTGTTACACTGGGAGGCAATTGGCTGGGTGCTCCGGTTCTGCATTTCCCAAAGTGTGTGCCATGGAACAGCTATATAGACCCACCAAGGAACCTATGAAAATGCAGATTCCCGAGCCTTACTCCAGGCCTCCTGAGTCAACATGTCTTGAAGATGGATGCTACAAAAGTTTATGTGTTCATGATCCATGTGTATATGACTTAATAAAAAAAAATTTTATGAACATTTTCACACATACACAAAAGCAGAGAGAATGGTTAAAGCAGGGCTAGTTCAGGCGCAGTCCAGCAGCAGCAGAATCCCAGAGGCTTGTGAGACCAGCAGCATCTGCCCAGACCCGAGACCTATAACGTATCTGGAGGAAGCCTAGAAATCTGCATCTAACAAGCCCCCCAAAAGTCCCGATGCCTCCTCAAGTTTGAACTCCATGCGCAAAAAGAACCACTGTATACAAGTCCCCCAGCTTCAGCAGTTCCCCCCCCAGGGCTCATCTTGCTTTACCTGCCCCACTTCCCTTCCGATTTGCTGCCTCTTATGGTATTGGGCACAACTGCAGACGCTGTGTCATTTCATCCTTGGATAGTGGTGTGTGTATCTCTAAGAGATAAGAACTCTTTTGAAAAAAATATTTTAACATTTTAAATTCTAAGCATAATGTCATTACCCCCTTGGGTGGGTCTAACACATGTTCAAGTCCGAGATGCTGCCCTGAGTCAGTGGCCAGGGCCGTTGTAGTCACCACAGACACTTCCCCAAATCCTGCTGACCCTCAGAACTTTGGGTTAGAACTTGGAGCAAACAAGATTAGGGACAGGAAGAGTTAAACTCTTCACTGGAGGAAAGAGGCAGAATTCACTGGCAAAAGGATTTTTTTTTCTTTCTGTCTCTGCAGCCCCAAGCCCGGAGCCTGGTACTCTGGGGAAGGCACCAATCAGATTGTTGCCTGCATGTTGCAAAATATTTATGTCACCTACCAGGCTGGGAGCACACTCGGTGGGCTTCCCAGGGCCTCCTGATGGACAAGGTTGCATCCCAGCAGCTGTGAGGAAGGAGGCGTGCCGGCCTGGCAGCTGCGCCAGGCGCTGGAGGCTGCCAGTGAATGTGGCATTCCACAGTAGAGGGAGACACACTTCTGTGACCCCCAGCTCTCAGGCAGTGGAGCTCGGGTGGGGGGATCCCTGCTGGCTGAGACAGCTCTAAGGGAGTCACAAGCCAGCTGGGGGCTAGGAGGAGGGGGCTGGGAACAGACAAGCACAGGGCAGACAGGAGGGTAGGGGTTGAGTTTGAGTCTAGCATCTTTGAAATGCTACCATCATGCTAAGTCTTTTACAAGTGAGTCTTTGTCTCCTGAGATGGGTAGAGTTGTGCCCGTTCTAGAGATGAGGAAA
Organism: Galagoides demidoff; assembly: GCA_963574575.1. Classification (NCBI taxonomy): domain Eukaryota; kingdom Metazoa; phylum Chordata; class Mammalia; order Primates; family Galagidae; genus Galagoides; species Galagoides demidoff. The sequence continues at coordinate 92,743 of CAUYQV010088975.1, forward strand.
CTGGGAATTTAAGAGAGTTGGTGAAACATGGAGCTGAGATTCCATCTCTAAATTGTCTTTCTTAGAGCTGCATTGCAGATGTTCACCATTAAGCCATACCTCCAATATACAAAAAATCTCCACCAACAACAATTATGTATTTGGCTATTATTGATCTATCTACCTATCTGTCCATCCATCCATCCAAATCTACCTATATACCTATTTATCAGCCATCCATCCATCCAAATCAAAATCTCTCTATCTCCAAATCAATATCTGCCTATCTTTCTAACACACTGTACCAACTTGAATTCAACAATATAGTCACAACCTATAGAGTTGGTAATACCTTCAATTTTTATCAGAAAGGAAAGAAAGACTTCAAAGTCATATATCTGATAACATTCAGTCCAGATGCCAAGGACTGACTTTATGTTCCCACTACTACTATCAGGAAGCAAAGTGGCTGTCCTGTCCCCTGGGAAAGTTGTTAAGGGTGTGAACTCTGGAACAACACTGACAGGGTGCAAATTCCACACTGCCACTTATGTGGCCTTGGGCAAGTTAACTCTCCTCCTCTGTTCTACAGTTCCTCATCTATCAAATAGAAATAGTAATAGCCCTTCTAGGATATGTTTTGAAGAGTAAATCAATGAATATTTGTAAGATGTCTGGCACTCAGGGATACTGTATTATATATAGCTGTTGTTTCAGTTATTCTAGCTGTTTAAAAAATTATTCCAAAACCCAGTTGCATGAAGCAATCACAATCACTATTGTCTTCATGGATTCTTTGGATCGAGAGTTCAGAGAGGCCACAGTAGGAATGATTTATCCTTGCTCCATGATGTCTAAGATTTCAACTGGAAGTCTTGAAGACTGGGAGCTGGAATCCTCTAAAATATATCTGTACCAGAATGTTCATTGCAGCCCAATTCACAATTGCTAGGTCATGGAAGAAGCACAAGTGCCCATCAAGCCACGAATGGATCAACAAACTGTGGTATACATACACCATGGAATACTATGCAGCCATAAAGGAGA
>CAUYQV010088980.1:0-62647 GCA_963574575.1 Galagoides demidoff
CCTGTGGTCCCAGCTACTTGGGAGGCAGAGGCAGGAGACTCGCTTGAGCCCAGGAGTTGGAGGTTGCTATGAGCTGTGATGCCATGGCACTCTACCCAGGGGGACAGCTTGAGGCTCTGTCTCAAAAAAAAAAAAAAATGAAAGAAAAGAAAGTTCAAACTATAGAGAAAAAATGTTTTGCATTTTAAATAAGAAATTTATTAATTTTCCTGTTTACTCAAATAACTTGGTCTAATATGTCAATTCAAGTGTCTAAGGGATTGCCAGAAAGCAGCATGTTAGAGCTCAAAATAATCTAAGAAAAATAACCCCTAGAGTGTTTATCTAATAGCAAGTAACTTGTGTGAAAGTTTATAAAACCGAAAATAACCCTCTTTTTAGAAACTTCCAAATTCTTCTCCTAAATTATTGTTATAGCTGCATAGAGATACATATTTAAGAGTATTGTGCTAAAAATAAAGAATAAAGAAGCAATGTTTTCCTCTCAAAGTAAAAAATGGCTATAACAAAGACGGGCTGTTTGGCTTAAATAGAACATAGGTATGCCTTAACAGTAGTCTCTTAATAGAGCAAAAGTTTATAGTAGAATAATCCAAACCAAAACACTGGCAACTATAGAGAGTAAAGACAGATTTTTAAAAAGGCATTTAACAACAAAGCCTATGGAAATAATACCTAAGGTCAATATAGTGTTGCCTTTGGAATTATTCAGGCTGTTTCCCCACGAATGTAATCTTTATGAGAATGTATAGTCTAAAAGAGCTTAGATTCTTCTGAAAGTTTTCTCATTTGCCATCTATTATTTATCTCTTTGAGCCAGTAGTCCAGTGCAGCTAATCCTAACAATGCGGTCAACTGAAGAAATACTTAGGTAGGTTTTGTAGTGGTCCAAACTTCCTGGCACAGTGACACCAAATCTATAATCCAGTGACGGCACAAGACAGAAGCTTCAAGAGCTGCAGAATGGTGAAAAAACAAAATTATAGGGATAGCAATGGGCTGGGGAGGAAGGAATCAGTACAGTTTATAGGGATAGCCATGAGGGGAAAAAAGCATCAGTACAGTTTAAGTCATGAATATGGAGATAGCTGGGATTTCTACATATCTAGTAACTATGACTTATTAATTTCTGCAGGTGGCATGTTGTGTTGTAATAGTTACCCCAACATCAGTACTATTCAGTGACCAATGATAGTCCAAATTTCATAAAGAAAAAGAGAATCAGTGCCAAATGGTCTACATTCCTCACAATGTAGCAAGGGTCAGGATCCAGTAGCTCCTGGGCAATAAGGAATGTATCCCTGTGCCAGTCAATGGCTGCCTTTGACAGAGTGAAAGGTCCGTAAGAAGCCCTTGCCCCCAGAAGCCCAGACTTTCTTACACCATCTCTGGAGTATATATGACTCACACTGAAAGCCTCCCTTTTTTTTAAATGAGATGGTCAGGCAGTCACTAGTATCACTGAGGCAATAACCTAAAAAATGACAATATAGTTTCTCCTCTCACCAGACTACCTGATCCTCATCAAAGTGATAAGAATTCTTCCTTCCCTTACGGTCATCAGACTGTTGTCTAAAGAGGCACCACAGGTGAATTTCTAAGAAAAATCCACAACAAATATTTTTGATAGGAAATGTCCTGGGTACATTCTCCAATGGATAGAAAATCTCATTGGAGATGAGGATTGGATTTCACTGGAACTGCAACATAAAGCTGACATTGTACTTTTAAACTACACTATCAAGAGGCCTAAAACTATTAATCATAAAAGACATAATCATCAATTACTTACATTTTACAGCATGAAGTTTTGTTTTCATGCCTGGTTAATTATGAGCATTATTATAACTAATGAAACACCCTATATCTACTATGAGTCTTATAATGTGCTATGGTAATAAACACAGTAATGCCCGTACTCCAAAATATACATATCCCAACCTCTGAAAGGTGTGACTATGTCACCCTGGATGGTAACAGGGACTTTGCAATGTGATTTAGTTAAAGATTTTGAGATGGGAAAATTACCTGGATTATTTGAGTATCTAAGTCCATTTTTGCTATTGTATCACAATCTGACACTGGGCAATTATTTATTTATTTTTTATTTTTATTTATTTATTTATTGCAGTTTTTGGTCAGGGCTGTGTTTGAACCCACCACCTCCGGTATATGGGGCCGGCGCCCTACTCCTTTGAGACACAGATACCGCCCAACACTGGGCAATTTATAAAAACAGAAACTTATGCCCCACAGTTCTAGAGGCTGGGACGTCCAAGATCAAGGCACTGGCAGGTCAGTGTGTGACTGGTTGCTATCTGTTTTCAAGATGGCTTCTTGCTGTTGCATCCAAAGGAGACAAACACTGTGTCTTCATGTGGTGGAAGGAACAGAAAAGCCAAACGCGCCTAGCTACTCCCTCCCAGCTGTTTCATAAGGCACTAATTCCAACAGTGAGGGGAGAGAAGAGCTCTCATGACATAATCACCTCCCAAAGACCCCATTTCTTAAGATGATTGCATTAGAGATCAAGTTTCAACGTGAATTTTTAAAGAGACACAAACATTCAAACCTCATCCTAGGGTAAGCCCAATGTAGTGGCAAGGATCCTTATAATAAGGCCACAGGGTCAGAGTCAGAGAAGGCAACGTGACAACAGGGGTAGGAGCTCAGAGTGATGTAATCCTGAGCCAAGGAATGTAGGCAACATCTAGAAAGGGCAAGGAAACGAATTCTCTCTAGAGCTTCCAGGAGGAGCACATCCCTACAGACCTATTTTAGACTCAAATTTAAAATAACAAATTTGTGATACTAATTTTGTGATAATCTGTTACAGCGACAATAGGAAATTAACACAACTATGTACTCAGGGTGCACTAAAAATGTGACTGGTCATGAAAAAAGATAAGTGAAATGCACACCTAGCAAAGCCAAGATAGAGGTGCTAATGAAAAACACAAAGAGAGCAATACGAGCAACAGGTTTAGGGGAAAGATCCAAAGTCTTCTGGAAGGTCCACAAGCACTGGATGGAAAACTATTTTTCCTGCCTGCCAGCTTGTCCTGTCTTTCCCAAGGAAAGTAAATAATTTGTTGTTTCTAAAGGATCTACAATTCTTATTTCATCTTTTCTACTTTCTTTTATATAAACCTAACTTTTTACAATAGATTAAATCAATCTATAATTCATTCTGTTATAAGTGAGGGCTAATAAGTAATTATGTGCTATTGAGTTATGTTTCAAAAGTCTTTGATAAGTTTCAAACAGATTCATTTTTTTTCAGTTTCTCCCATAGTGTATTTTTTTATTAAATCATAACTGTGTTCATTGATGCGTTTATGGAGTACAATGTGCTGATTTTATATACAATTTGGAAAGCTTACAGCAAACTGGTTAACATAGCCTTCACCTCACTTAATTGTTATGTTCAGACATTTATCACCTATGGTGCATATTGGAAGGGTACATGTCAAATCTATTAAGGGTAAAGTATAAATGTCTTTCAAACAGATTTAAAACAAAACTGCATTTTAAATAGTTGTGAAGAAAAGCCTACAGAAGGCTTGGTTAAAACAATACTCATCTAAGGAAAATTAGAGTAACTTAAGACAAAAAAAATTCAATATACAACAGTCTGTCCTTTCCAAACTGAATCTAGACTTGACTATTTAGAATAGAATAAGAATCATAAGTGATATAAAATGCTAACCATTAAATAAATTAATTAGACCTTTGAAAAGCACTAAATACAAAACAATTAAAATGCATTATCTTCTATCAACAAAGTATATAATTCTTTTTTCTCTAAGGGAATTCATTATGGACTTGTAATTTTTAAAGATAAAGCTTAGGATGTGTGTGTTGCCATAGAATTTCATCGTAGTATCATTACCTAAGCCAACTTCTTCAATGTTTGTGTCTTAATTCTACCTGAGTTTTTATAGAGATTATGACTTAAAACATGGTTTCTCATATCCAACTTTTGCCCCAGCAAAGGCAGTTTCTTTTCTACTTTCTAACAGAAACAGGCATGGAGAAATTAAATAGCTTTCCCAAGTCATACAATTCATTAATAGCTTAGTGAAGCCTCCTGACTCCCAATCTAGGACAGTTTGTAAGCCACTGTAGCCAAAAACTGTGCAAGCTAGAACACTATGAAAAATGCCACGCACAATCAAACTATGCCTCCCATAAAAGAATTCAGGTCCTTGGGCTTCTAGGTTATGGGCTTCTCAGATCAGCCCTGTCCAGCTTGCACTATGATGGATTCGCTGTACTTTGGAGAAGGAAGGGAGACATGTTCCTATTTCCACAGAGAACAATTATGTATTTTCCTTGTAAAGTTATACAGATGCAAAATAGTCTCACTTGCTAATACCCTTTTTAATTTCAAACATGTGTAAACAGAATCCATCGTTGGAACTAGTACAAAGGAGGATCAGGTCTCTATCTAAAGGCACATTTTTTAAAAGAAACGATTCATACTGGCAAAATGCAGTTAACATCTCTGTTTGCTTGTTTTTACACTACTAGCTTCTTCACTTCCTACCGAAAAATGTCAAAGAACTTATTTCCAGATTATTTAAGTTAGTTGAATGTTGACAGAGGTTAATCAGTCTCAATTGTTCAAAACTGGGTCACAGATTTTATATCTCCCTTAAATTAAAATGTCTCACGGCTGTTCATGAGAAAATATAAAAAGGTCACCAGCCTTGGTCAGCGCTTGTGACTCAGTGAGTAGAGCGCCAGCCCCATATACCAAGGATGGTGGGTTGGAACCTGCCCTGGCCAAACTGCAACAAAAAATGGCCAGGTGTTGTGACAGGTGACTGTGGTCCCAGCTACTCAGGAGACTGAGGCAGGAAGATCACCTGAGCCCAAAAGCTGAGGTTGCTTTGAGCTATGACGCTATGGCACTCTACTGAGGGCAACAAAGTGAGACTCTGTCTCTAAAAAAAGAAAGAAAATAAAAAGAAAAAAGAAAGGTCACCAACCTCTTCCCCTTGCTTATAGGAATAAACAAGACACTTGAAGACATTTTTTACTAATTAATTTACAAAAATTATTTATTAAGACTAAAATTATAAAGTATTAAGAATCATCCCCATACCATATTTTTCCTCAAATTATTTTATAGCCAAAGAACTCCCTGTAAAGCACTGCCCAGCTAGAACACTGTGAAACACTGCCAAGATTGGGTACAGCATCTTCATCTGCTCAGGCCCTGTGCTATGACCCCCAGGGAGAATATGTGAGCTTTCAGAACCAATGGCATAAACCCCCCTTGGAAATGAATTGTCTATGGTTAACTGGGGGCTTCCTGAGAGGTTTTAATTTGATGCCCAATATAAACTTAGTATATTGTCCTCAATTCAGTAATCATATACTATGGGATCACCTACATCACCCTTAAACCTAGAACATTCTACTATGCTATGGGATGATTTCCTATTTCTAAAATGTAAAGACAGGCACCATATTTGAGTTAACTTGGTGCTTCAGCTTTCTAGTTCAATTTGAGACTCTAATGTAGTACGCAGGTTTTTATACCCCACAAGAACAATCATAACAAAGAAAACTTTGAAATATGATTATAGCTTTTGATTTGCTGTGATGTTTCATGTTTTGCAAATAATTGGAGAGAAATTTAACATTTTCCTTTGGTCCCAGAAGGCATTAGTATTGATAAGGACCATGTGTACACAAGCATATAAGCAAATCCTCAGCGGATACACACACATTTGAAGATAGTAAGGACTCTGCTCTCACAATAATAGTCTCCATGCTATTATTTTGGCCCTTACTCTGTTTCTGGGCTAACCACTAAGATAGAAGGAATAGGGGAGGGAGAAGGTCTTTTCTTCTGAAGCCCATTTAGGCTAAATCAATAGACATGATGTAATATAATAGAATACGTGATATAGAAAGGAACTGACCCATGGAGAGAGATATGAGGATGGGGACAAGGGGGATACCCCAGTGTTGGCAGGGTGAGGGCTGTTTGCAAACCTTTCTAAGAGGCTGTGGAGATTGAAGACCTGTAAAGCCCTTTACAAGACATCTACTTAAAGGAATAGTAAGATCATAGGCAAAGGTGCCTAGGAGTGTAACCTTTTAGGGGAAGGCACAGAGTTGAGACAGAAGCTGTCATTCACTCATGCATGAATACACACCCATTTTTTTTGTTTTTCTAAATTAAATTCATAGAAACTCATAGAAACATAAATGTGTTTTCAGGATCATCTACTTAGATTATGAAATAATAGCCACATTTCTTTCTCTTACAACACTGTAAAAAATACTTTGAAATTAGAAAAAAAAAAATAGTTGTAGGGAGACCTACCATCAGTTCCAGAAATACAGGTGTCCTCCATCTCAACTTCACCAGCAAGTTCAGACACATTACCATTTGCTTCAACTGTATGCATGGCCAGTCTGAGAACCTAAAGTCCCTGGATTTTGATAGCATAACAGCCAAGCAACACTTGGACAGAAGGAAGAGAGGGACATGGGACAGTAAGAACTTATTTCCAAGGAGCATCCATTAAGAAGCTGAGGTTAAATAGACATGAGATTCAGGTACTATTGCTTGCCTAACTAGTAGTCAATCTAGGGGGGGAACTCACCTACATTGGGCCACCTTGTTCTTTGAGAATAGAGTGGGTACCACCACTAAACTTCCCTTTCTAGCTCATTCTTCCAACAGAAAATCTTTTATACTTGAAGAGTCTTAAGATGACACAACAATCTTTTATTTTTCAGTTTTTCTCTAAAAGTCATTTTTAAATGACATTGACCATCATCATTATTGGAGGTTTTTTTCTACAGGTCATAATTAGAGTGACCAGACTTTAACATTGGTAAGGCGGGACAACATGGAGGGGGGGTAGGGCAGAGGCGGGGCAGGGGATGGGGCAGGGCCTGACAACAATGTAAACTTTGATAAGCAGTTTTCGATAACCACTTATCAGCAATTATTTGTTATTATTACAGTTTAACATTATAAAATTAACAAAAATAATATAAAACTCATATTCTGGCAAAATAGCCACATGGCAGCCAAAAACCATATATTCCCTTCTTGTTCTCCTGCCCATTCGTGCATTCTTTCCAAAAATCGGGACTTTTTTAAAACGTGGCGGGACGTGGGACAAATCGTTGAAAAGTGGGACTGTCCCGCCAAAAGCGGGACGTCTGGTCACCCTAGTCATAATCCTAATGTGCTGATCAAATGGTACATGGTGGAAGTAAGCTGGCTTGGAGGACAGGGAGGAGAGACACAGAAACCGAAAAAAAAGCATAGGGTTTTAGAGGTTCAGTGATCCAAAGTCAAGGTAGGGATATATTTTACGGGAGGATAATGATGCTGTATTTAGTCATAAGTTAATGAAATTAAAGAAATACTGGCTAAAAGTCCAGTAACAAGAAAAGAAACACCCAGAGAGGAGCTAGCAGTTAAGGATCAGGAGAGAGGACACATGTTCCTGCGTGTTTCACGTCCATTCTGCAGGGTTACAATGAGAACTGCTTAAGACGTACCCTGAGCCGTGTACTTTCACCCACATGCAGCCTGGCACATGCAGATGCTCAGTAAATATATCTTGAACCTGGATGTGAGGAGCAGAGAGCAGGAAGAGGGTTAAAGATGAGAGTTTGGTTGCTATTTAAGCACTAGCTGCATTGGAGGAATTCTAGGTAAAGGGAAGGATACATTGTGGCCACTGTAATAAACTCCCTTCATTTTTATGACATATAGACTAAAAACCTTTCTGTGTGAGTTCTCATTTTAAAACACTCCAGTTTTCCAAGTTACTCAAGTCTGAATTTGTCTGTTAATTCAATAATATATGTGACCAAATAGAGCAAAACTTTTTTAAAAATAAACTGCAGACTGAATAAAACTCCTTGAAAATAAAAGTGAATTTAATGTAGCAAGACATAAATAGCATATGAAAATCAGCCTTTCCAGTCCTAAAATCCCTAAAATCTGAAGTTAAGAGACCTCAGAACAAAATTGGTTCTACCCCTAGCTATGTTACTCTGAACATACCATCAAGCAAGACTTCAGGTTTAACATATATAAAGCCATTACACAATATTTCTGGTTATATTTCAAGATTATTTGCTGGGGAAGGCAGAGCAAGATGGCCAATAAAAACCTCCAGCACTTGTTCCTCCAGAAGAACACAAAATACAGCAACTATCCACACAAGCCATCACTGTTCGAAGAACACAAAATCAGGTGAGCAATTATGCACCTGGTTTTAACTGTATTTCAAGGAAAGAGAACACTGAAGAGGACAGAAAAGACAATCTTTCATTGCCGATGCCACCCCTTCTCTTCCCCCCAGCAGTGCCACACCAGCACGCCCAGTGGAAAAAGAGTCTGAGTCCCAGGAGGATAAATGAAGTGACTATGGCTTTGTCTTGAAAGTCGGGGCTGCCCTGGCAGAAGGAACACAGCACAGAACAGAATCCTGCTAGTGCCCATAAAGAGACCATTTACCAATGTAACCAGTGGGAAATCCTCCACCCTAAAATTGAAAATCGAGTTCTAGCTAGCCCCATCTCCAGCTGATAAAAAGTAGCCCAGAGCCTGGAGTAAACTTGTATGGCAGACAGGTCACAAAGGCTGTAGTCCTTGGCAATTCCTACAGCTGTGCTGGCTCAGGACCAATAAACTTGGGTTGAACATGACCCAGTGAGACACAAGAGTTAGTGGTCCAGCCAGTGCCTATGTCACCCCTCCCCCAACTATAGGCAATGCAACCTAGGGAGTCTTATTCACTTGGGGAGAAAAAAGGGAGGGGTTCAAAGAACTTTGGCTTACAACATAGATGCCAGCTCAGCCACAGAAAATAAAATACCAAGAAAACTCCTGAAGCCCAAGTCTAGGCCATAATTCTTGGAGGCATTTCTGGACCCACCCGGGGTCAGATGGAAACATACTATCCCAAAGAGAAGGACCCGGTCCTGAAACGCTTCACCACCTGGTAACTAAAGAGCCCTTGGGTGGGAGGTGGGGGGGGGGTGGCCAGGGCTTGAGCTTTGAATAACCGTCAGGCAATAGTCATGGTGGGCTTTGGATGAGACTGGGCTGTTCAGGTGTGACCTGACACTAGTGACCACAGAAAGTGCTCATGTCACCCTTCCCCCAATTTTAGCAACCCAGCACAGAGAATGAGGGAAAGAGAGTGGAAGACTTTGCCTACTAATCCAGGGAATTCTCCCATAACATACCCATATCTATTAAGGCAGTACCCAGGGGTCTGCATGAGTCACAGCATTACTGCCCCCCACTGCTGATCACAAAACTTAATTCTCTTTGAATATCTAGAAAGCCTTCAGGCTCAAACAAGCCTTTACTGTGAAGATTAAAATAAATGCCCCGCTTGTCAATGCCCAGACACTGATGCACATCCATAGAATGAAGAATTCCCAGGAAACATGACCAAACAAATAAGGTACCAGCAAGCAAGCCTGAAGTGATGCCAATGACATAGACACATAGACACTTAGGACCCAGAAGAAAACTCACACATCTACAGTGAACTTAATTTCCTCAAAGGTGCCAAGAACATACAGTGGGGAAAGGGCAGTCTCTTCAATAAATGGTTCTGAGAAAACTGAATATCCATATGCAGAAGTCTGAAACCAGACCCTTACCTCACACCATATATAAAAATCAAATAAGAATGGATTGAAAATTTAAGTCTAAGACCTGAAACTACAAAATTTCTAAAAGAAAATATTAGGGAAATGCTTTAGAACATTATTCTGGGCAATAATTTTTTGCATAATACCCCCAACTTACAGGCAACCAAAGCAAAATTGGACAAATAGGATCACATCAAGCTAAAAAGCTTCTGCACATAGGAAATAATCAAGAACGTGAAGAGAAAACCTACAGAATGTGAGAAAACATTTTCAAATTATTCATCTGACAAGGGATTAATAACAACAAGTCAATAGGAAAAAAGTCAAATGATCTGCTCAGAAGTTCCAATACTTATCAGTGTGCACATAAGACATGCAAATGCCAACAGGTATATGAAAAAATGTTGAAAATCATTAGGCATCAGAGAATGCAAATCAGAATGACAATGAAATATCTCACCTCAGTTAAAATGGCTTTTATAAAAAAAAAAAAGACAGACAATAACAAATACTGGCAAGAATGTGGAGAAAAGGGAATTCTCATACACTTTGGGAACATAAATTAGTGCAACAACTGTGGAGAATAATATGGAGGTTCCTTGAAAAACTAAAAATAGAACTATAATGCCCTATGACTCAGCAACTAACCCCCACTTCTAGGTATATATTCAGTGGAAGGAAATTTGGTATATCAAAAAAAAAAAATCTACTCTCATGTTTATTGCAGCACTATTCACAATAACCAATATTTGGAATCAACCTACATGTCCATCAATATATGAATATATAAAGAAATTATGGGACATATACACAATGGAATATTTATTGCCACTAAAGAAGAATGACATCCTGTCATTTACAACAACACAGATGAGACTAGAGAACATTAGGTTAAGTGAAATAAGCCAAGCACAGAAAGACAATTCTTACCTGTTGTCACTCCTATGTGGGAAGTAAATACTAAAAACAATCCATCTCATGGAGACAGTAGAATGCTGGTCACTGTAGGCTGGGAAGGGGAAAGGAAAAAGAGAGAGATAAAGTGGGGGTGGTTAATTGGTGCAAAAATACATAGATAACGAGCAATATTTGATAGCATGATAAAGTGACTATAATCAACAATAAGTTAGGGTATACTTAAAAATAAATAAATGTGTGAGGTGATGACTACCCCAGTTACCCTAATTTAGTTAATTCACATTGTATGCCTATATCATAACATCCCATGTACCATATAAAAATATACGAGTATAATGTGCCCATAATAATTAAAAATGCTTAGAAAGATTATATTATTAAAAAATGGTTCAAGGTAATAGATTTATAAATGTTTCATTTGTTCCATTGTGTTTGGTATTTAGGGGAGGCAACATGCTGCAGAAGAAAAGAAGAAATAGTGTAAACTTCTGACAAAGGATAGACTTCAGACTAGTTTCTTAGTCTCAGTGTAAGTGTACCTGATCGCTTTTTCATATGAACTTTATCAGTATCCATTTTATGAGATTATTATAAAATTTAAGTAAACACATATTAAAATACATCACACCAAGAACTCTCTATTTTTGCTGGTTGGAATGTAAAATGGTACAGCTTTATTGAAAGACCATTTGGCACATTGTTAAAAAAATTCTACTGGCTCAGTGCCTGTGGCTCAAGTGGCTAAGGCACCAGCCACATACACCTGAGCTGGTGAGTTCAAATCCAGCCCAGGCCCACCAAACAACAATGATGGCTGCAACCAAAAAATAGCCAGGCATTGTGTAGGCACCTGTAGTCCCAGCTACTTGGGAGGAGAAGGCAAGAGAATCGCTTGAGCCTAAGAGTTAGAAGTTGCTATGAGCTAGGATGCCACAGCATTCTACCCAGGGTGACAGCTTGAGGCTTTGCCTCAAAAAAAAAGTCTACCAATTGTTATTATTCCATCTAGCAATCACACTTCTTGGTATTTACTCAAATGAATCAAAAACTTATGCCCACACAAACACCTGTATATTAATGTCTATAGAAACTTTATTCGTAATTGCCAAAACTTGAAGCAACTAAGATGTTCTTTAGTAAATAAACAAATAAAACGCGATACAGTCAAACAATGGAATATTATTCAGCAGTAAATAGAAATGAACTATCATGCCACTACAAAACGTGGCTGAACCTTAAATGCATAACATTCTGTTAAGTGAGAGAAGCCAAGATGAAAAGGCTACATACTGTATGATTCCAACTCCATGACATTCTAAAAAAGGGAAACCCATGAAAGCAACAAAAAGACCAGTGGCTAGCAGTGGTTGTGGGTAGGAAGGGAAGAACGGGCAGAGCATAGTAAGGTAGGGAAACTATCCTGTGACACTATGTGGTAAACATATGTCATTATACATTTGTCAAAGCTGACGGTATACACAGCACCAAGAGTGAACTCTAATGTCAACTGTGAACTTCAGGGGCTCAATTTTTCTTTGAAGCTAAAACTGCTCTTAAAAATAAAGTTTGTTTTTAAAAAAAAAATACATCACACAAACGAGTTTTTAAAAAAAATTCTTTTCCAAAGTGATTATAATGACTAACAAAAAATGCATTCAACAAAATAGTTATGTCAATTGCAAAGGGATATATTTCAAGCTGCTTCAATTTACTAACAAGAAATGAGGGGTGGGGAGGAAAAGAAAAATTCAATTTGTTCAACTAAGTACTAAAATATTTTTATCATTAATCAAATCTTTGTAACAATCAGATAAATCATCTCATAAAATACATTAGATGGCACACAGAAAAGGGAGAGATGTAATAAAAAGCTTTATCCTTGATTAAGCTCTTTATTTTGTCAAATAACCACAAACATCCTTTCAAAGAAGCATGACAAGATCCACTCCAGTCTGGCAGCTGCCTTCAGAACTGCACAGCTGTGCTATAATTTTGGTTATTGGGAATTCTCAAAACTGTGATATTATAGCTTACAAAAAGTAAACTAAGGAGTTGGAGAAATTCCACTGATTTCCAACATGAGCAAAAAGTACCTTGCATTTGCACACAGTGAGTCATGGGCATATTTATTTTTTAGTAGAGTTTAGAAATTCTTAAAAGCTCTTTGCTGCGAGTCTGCAGAACTTTCTGTTCATTAAGTAAACAGGTCACAGGCCAGCACTTCCTCAAATACACAGGTGTCAAAACTGCCTGGGCTGACAGAGAAGACAAGTGTGATTATAGAATCCTAAATGTCACATAAGCACCTCTTTCAAGTCCAAGACCTTAGTCAAGAGCAGCTTCAACCTCTCTGTGGCCATTAGCCTGTAAAAAGAGAGCCTCCTTTTCAGATGGTTCACTCCAGCACAAGACAGAAAACTAAGAAAGGACAGAAATACAAATATTCAAACCTCAGCCTCAAAAAGAGATAAGAAAAACTGATTCACAGTTTTATAAATTTTATAAATTTTAAAACAAATGGCTTGGCTCTAACCATTTGGAGCCCATCTAGTCTGTACAGTCTGCAGTGAGTAGAGAACAATGATATATCTACAACATATCTGGATCTTCCTCTACCTCCTCAAGGACCAAAATAGTTAAATTTGTCTTCTTTAAAAAACAGGAAGCAAGTACTAGGACTTGTTTTAGAAAAGCTCTTGTGAGAAGACTGAATTTCTCTCTTAGCCCTATTATTTATTTCCCAGCTCACACCAAAGAGGTAAGGGGACAGGTTGAAGGTACAGTAGATTCCCTCTTCCATGACATACTCAGGACCAGCAGATGGTTGTTTAAAGTAAAAGTTAGTAAATGTAGACAATCAAAAATTGATTAGTACATTAACATTTTAACTAAAATATATAAATATACATTCATTTAACAGTCAGATATAGGGCAAATTATGACAATATCACATTCAAATTTCTAATTAGTCTCAGATCAGAAAAGAATACAGGGTTCCTTATCAAGTGTGTTGAGCACAAACACTTTGTAGAGTGGTATGACACCTCTCTCCAACCACAACTGTCCTATTCACAACTTATTACACAGCAAGCTTGGGGCCATGTTTTTATCAACCCCTCAAAGAGTTTGCCTTAGTTTTCATAGAAATAATTCTCAAACATTTATTTTATGGATGTATAGAATGCCTGGTTAAATAACATAATTATAATAAACATTTATTAGATTTATAATAAAATACAACTGGATTAAACAGATTTTGAAACAAACAAGAACTTAGCTGGTGGTAGCAGATATACATGGACATGCGAAAAAGTATACTACAGTTCTGTGACTACAAATTTAGTGTGCTGTATTGGAAACAGAATTTAAGAGGGAAAGGAAAATTTCAGCAGAAATCTGACTTCAATGTCAAAATTACTCTGTGATGTATGGGCTGAAGAATGGGTGTTGTGTTAGCACACATGAAAAAAACATTAATCTTGTTCATCTCAATCAGAGCTCTTAAGTGAGTAGGTGCATTGTTGATGAACAGTAACATTTTTGAAAGTAATCATTTTTGATCTGAGCATTAGGTCTCAACAATGGGCTTAAAATATTTAGTAAGCCATACTGTAAACAGATGTCCCGTCATCCACTCTTTGTTGTTCCATTTACAGACATAGGCAGAAAATATTTTGCAAACTTCTTAAGGATTTTTGAAATGGTAAATGAACATGCACTTCAACTTAAAGTCTCCAGTTGCGTCAATCCTTAACAGCAGAAGCAGCCTATTCTTTGAAGCTTTGAAGCCAGGCATTGATTTTTACTCTTTACCTATGAAAGTTGTTGGCATCTTCTTCCAACAGAAAGGCTGTTTGGTCTACATTGGAGATCTGTTCTTTAGTGTAGACACCTTTGTCAATGTTTTTATCTGGATCTAGAAAACTTGCTGCAGCTACTACATCATTACTTGCTGCTTCACCTTGCGCTTATTTTTAGCCACGAACTACTTCTTTCCTTAAACCTCATGAACCAATGTCTACTAGCTACAAACTTTTCTTCTGTAGCTTTCTCACCTCTCTCAGCCTTCATCGAATTTAAGAGAGTTAGGGCCTTGCTCCATATCAGGCTCTGGCAAAAGGGAATGTTGTAGCTGGTTTGATCTTCCATCCAACCACTAAAGTTTCTCCGCATCATCAATAAGGCTGTTTAATTTTTTTATCATCCATGGTGTTCCCTGGAGTAGTACTTCTAATTTCCTTTAAGAACTTTTCCTTTGCATTCATAACTTGGCTGTTTGGTGCAGGACGGCAAGCTTTTGGCCTATCTCAGCTTTTGACCTATGCCTTCCTTAATAAGCTTAATCATTTCCAGATTTTGATTTAAAGTGAGAAATGTGACACTCTTCCTTTCATTATAACACTTAGAGACGACCGTAGAGTTATTAATTGACCTGATCCCAATATCGTCATATCTCAGGGAATAGGAGGCCTGAGGAAAGGAAGAGAGATGGGCAATGGCTGTCAGTAGAGAAGTCAGATCACACACAAAATCTATCCATTAAGTCCCCATCATATGTGGTGCAGTCTGTGACACCCCAAACAATGCCAATAGTAACATCAAAGATCATGATCATGTACCATAACAGATATAATAATATGAAAAAAGTTTGAAATATTGGGAAAATTACCAAAATGTGACACAGAGGCATGGGGTGAACACAGGTAATTAGAAAATTTGTGCTGGTAGATTTGCTTGATGCAAGTTTGCCACACACCTTCAACTTGTCAAAACAGATTATCTGTGACATGTAATAAAGCAAAGCACAACAAAATAAAGGGTTCCTGTACGCCAAAGAGATCTGGATTGTATGTTAATTCCATATTTAATTTTTTGAAGATCTGCCAAACTGTTTTCCAAAACTGCTATGCACAAGGGTATTCAACCTCTTTCGTCTCTAGTGCAAACCAGAAGAATGTGTCTTGGTCCACACGTTAAACACACAAACACTAATGAAAGCTGATGAGCACAGAAAAAAAAAAAAGTTCTGTGCATACTTTTCACCATATCTGACACCACAGATAAGCAGAACAGTCCTCAAATAACCAGCATGTGACCAACTCATGGGCCACAGGTCAGACACCCCTGTGCTATAGCATTTTACATTCTCACCAACAATACATAAGAGTTCAATGTCTCTACATTTTTGCCAATATTTACTTTCTGTTTGGGGCAATTTTTTGTTTGTCTGTTTGATGAGTATGACATTGTGTTTCATAGTGATTTGGATTTGCATTTGCCTAACCATTAGTACACTAAGCATCTCTTCATGTGCTCCTTACCCATTAGTTTCTTAGGAGAAATGTCTCTCAATCCCTTTGCTCATTTTTAAGTTGGGTTTATTTTTCCTGTTGAATGTCATTTTTTCAATGCCCTAAGGCATTTTTCAAAAAGTGACACAATTGAATATAAAGTATCTTTGTAGACAAAGCTCCCAGTTGCCACATAATATTGATTTTCTGGAATTTTCTTGCTATGCGTCTTAGGATTTTGTCAAAGGACTTTTATGGTTACTGAGATATTGGTATTTTCTTCTTGGCATCTGTGTTATGAAATGCTGATGACTGTACTTTCTGGAATGTATTCTAATTTATTTGCTACTTGGACAACTCACTTTGGCTAGTTTGGCTAGTCCAAAATTTAACATTTTAGTGGATAAAATTTATTTCTCTTAACTAATCTTCCAAATTCTTTAAATAAGGATATCCTACAAGTTCTTTCAATACAGAAAAATTGTTTCTTACCAAATTGGATATAAGAAGAGTAGCAAAATATTATGACCCTCCACGAAGTAATATTTCATAATCACTTAGAATGATTGTTATAGTCTCAGAGTAGATAGATGACTTGATACACTAAATTTACTGCCCAAATACAGTTGAATATTAACCTATGTATTAGTTTCCTACGGCTATTTTAACAAATCACCACAACCTTGATAGCCTCAAGCCACATAATAAGTTTATTCTCTTACAGTTTTTAAGCTTGAGATTTCTAAAACCAGTTTCATTATGCTGGAATTAAGGTGTTGCCAGGGCCGTGCTCCCTCTGGAGGCTCATAGGGAGAATCTGTTTGCTTGTCTTTCAGCTTCCAGAGCAGCATTCCCTGCATTCCTTGGTGCATGGCCCCTTCCCTCATCCTCAGAGCCAGCAGCATAGCATCTTTTGTCAGTGGTCACATTGATCTTTTATTCCGGGTATGTGAAAACTCCTCTTAGCCTCCCATATATAATAATACCTGTGCCACATTTTAGGACACACCTGGATAATCCATGATACACTCTGCATCTCAAGATCTTTAAATTATTCACATTTGTAAAGATCCCTTTTCCTCCCAGATAACATTCAGAAATTCCAGGAGTTAGAATGTGGATATCTTTTGGAGAACCATTTATCTGCCCACCACAACCTACACGTGACTGTTGGAAAATATTAAAAGAAACAATCAATGGAAGTTGTAAACATCCTAGGTGTCCTTGAATCTTAGTTCAGTAAAGAAAATTTAAATTTTCATTCATGCTAATTGTCCCACTTTTTTTCTCATTTTGTCCTTAACTACTTCCTGTCTGGCTTCTGCTCTATGCTACTGATAAAATGACTACAGTGAGCATATCAATCCTGGAACATCTCTCTCTGGTTTCATATTCCCCCATCTCTTTAAAGTATTCACCACAGACAACTTATTAATAAAGGAAATACTACTCAGATACTACTCACTACTTTAACGGTGTGAAACGCTCACCTGCCAGCTCCTCTTCTGTTGCTGTGACCAAGCCTCTTCTCTTTCCTTTGGAGTATCTCACCCTCTTTCCTAATAATACTGAAATGCTTTGAGGCTCTGAGTGGCCCTTTGATTTCTTCTCATAACTCAATCTTTTTCCTCACTTGAGTTGGACCACTGGATTAATGAAACTCATGGATCTTCACCTTTAAATCTGAATTCTAACTATGTACCTGTGACAGATACTTCCTGGTCCCTACAAGTCAAGCAAACGTCAGTACCCTGATGTCATCTCAAAGCAAGCATTTAAGACCTCACCTTTCACACTCTCAACAAGGATGTTTCCCCCCAGTTTCCATGCAGGTGAACAACACCAATATCATGCTAGAATTTTTAGTGTCTTTTTTTCTTAGATAATTTTGATCCTCAGTGATAGCCGGTTTGGGTTTTGTTGTTTTTACCTCAGTAGTTTATAGCAGTGCTACTCAGAGCATGGTTTGTAGGTCAACTGCATCAGTACCACCTGGGAGCCTTTTAGGAATGCAAATACTTTGTCCCTTCCCAGACTCTATCAGTTAGAATCTGTATTTTATCTGTGTTTTAGCAAGCTCTCCAGGTGATTCTAATGGTTAATGGAGTTCAGTAACCACTGGTCTAGAGTGGAGTCTAGACTGGCATTATTACTTCATGCTTAGATTACTCCAACAGCCTCTTAATAGGTGAGTATCCTTATTTTCAGTTAAATATCTTATAGACAATTATTTTCCTTTTTTGCATTTTTAAAGGTTTATTATTTCCCTCCAGCTTTAGTAAGATATGTGTATGACTGATGAACAAAAATTATATATATTTAAGGTGTAAAGCATGTTGTTTTGGTATACACGTACATTGTGAAACAATTACCACTATCAGGCTGATTAACCTATCTGTCCCCTCACATGGTTACCTTTTTTGTGTGATGTGGTAAGAATATTTAAGATTTACTCTCTTTGTACACATCCCTATTATGAAACTAATTTATAGTTCTCATATGAAAGCTGTAACCTAATTATAGCCCAAGAATAAGGGGAGGGGGAGAGAAGGGGAGAAGGGCGGATGGATGGAGGGAGGGTGATTGGAAAGATCATCTCTATGGTTTGTCTTACAAGGGTACAAGTGAATCTTTCTAAAAGTAGAGTATAAATGTCTTAACACAATAACTAAGTAAATGTCATAAAGTCTATGTTAACCAGTTTGATGAAAATATTTCAAATTGTATATGAAAACACTACAATGTACCCCATGATTGCATTAATGTATACAGCTATCATTTAATAAAAAAAAAATTGCTAGGTCATGGAAGAAGCCCAAGTGCCCATCAACCCATGAATGGATCAATAAATTATGGTATATGTACACATGGAATACTATGCGGCCATAAATAAAGATGGAAACTTTACCTCCTTCATGTTTACATGGATGGAGCTGGAACATATTCTTCTTAGCAAAGTATCTCAAGAATGGAAGAAAAAGTACCCAATGTACTCAACCCTATTATGAAACTAACTGTTAGCCATCATAGGAAAGCTATAACCCAATTTTTGTCCAAGAATATGAGGAAAGGGGAGAGAGAGGGGAGGGGAGGGAGGGGAGGATGGGTGAAGGGAGGGGGATTGCAGGGATCATGCCTATGATTTATCTTATAAGGGTACATGTGAATCTTTCTAAATTGTGGATTATAAATGTCTTAACACAACAACTATGAGAATGACATGAAAGCTGCGCTGGCCAACTGGATGAAAGTATTTCAAATTGTATATGGAAACAACACACTGTACCCCATGATAGTATTAATGTGCACAAACATGATTTAACAATAAAAATAAAAAATAATAATAAATTTTTAAAAAGAAAAAAAAAAGATTTACTCTCTTAAGAGTTGTGTTGCTGCAGGGAGGAAATGGTAGAAGCATAGACAGGGATGACATCAGAAAGGACTGATATTCAAAATTACACAGATAAATAAGGATATCAAAAATCAAAAGCCAACCAAGCACAGATCAGACCCTCTTGTCTTTGTTGCTGCCACTGCTGTTTCATCTTGCTTGCTGTGAAAATACCCTATACCCCCAATAAACACCATACTACACAGGTCTTATTCTTTTTAGGAATTATGGGACGATTCTCTTTTCTATTTTTACAAAAAACAGTACTCATAAAAATTTCAACAGGAACAAAGAGCATTTTAATAATATGTAAAAGTTTTCTTCACCTCGTCCCAATTTTTTTTTCTCCTCCACAGAGGGAAGAATTCTAAGTTTCCTATGTATCCTTCTAGAAATGCTGTAGGTTGAGATCGGTATTATATATATACTTCTAAACTTTCTTTACACTGACTGTTCTATATGTGATCTTTCTGCTTGAAATTATATCTTATATACATTTACTATGTATCCATAATATTTAGAAATTTTAAAAATACTTAGCAAATTTCAAGTATAAACTATAGTATTAACTATAGTCAACATTGTTTACCTTAGATCTCTAGAATGCAGATCTACTCCTGTCCAACTGAAATCGTGTATCTTTTGGCCAACACCTCCTGATGTTCCCCACACTCCCAGCCCAGGCTCTGGAAACCATTTTATCCCTGCTTCTATGAGTTGAACTTTTTCCAATTCTGCATGTAAAGGAGATCAGGCAGTGACACTCTTGCAGTACCTCCTTTCACTTAGTGTAACAACCAGCTTCACCCATATTGTCACAAATTCCAGAGTTTTGTTCTTTTTAAAAGAGGAATAATATTATAGTGTTCCAGCCTGAGCCACAGTGAGACCTTGTCTCTAAAAGTAGCTGGGCATTGTGGCAGGCGCCTGTAGTCCCAGCTACTTGGGAGGCTGAGGCAAGAGAATCATTTAAGCCCAGAAATTTGAAGTTGCTGTGAGCTTTGAGGCCACACACTCTACCAAGGGTAACAAAGTGCCCTCAGTGTGTATATACACACACCATGTTCTCTATCTGTCATTCCTTCTATGCCAGACACTGAGGTTGCTTCCACATATTAGCTATTGTCAGTGATGCTACAGTGAAGATGGGCGTGCAGATCTCTTAAGCATACTGATTCCAATTCCTTTGTATATATACTCAGATGTAGAATTGCTGAATCATATGGCAGTTCTACTTTTAGTTTTTTGAGAAACTTCCATGCTGTTTTCCATAATGACTATACCAATCACATCCCCCAAAAACAGTGTACAAGGATTCCCTTCACAGCCTCTTCAGTACTTGTCTTTGTCATTTTGATAAGAGTCATTCTAACAGGTGTTAGGTGATATCTCATTATACTTTTAATCTGAATTTCCTTCATGATTAGTGATGTTGAACATTTTTTCATATACACTGTTGAAAATTCTGTATGTCTTCTTTTAAGAAATGTCTGTTTGAGTTATTTGTTCATTTTAAAATTAGGCTAATATTTTTCTTGCTGAAATACTCCAGTGAGGAAAGCGTGCTTATACCAGGGACTTGCCTCCATGGAGGAAGGCTCCTCCCAAAGGAAACATGCAGTGGGGAAAGACACTGTAGCCTTGCCCTGCCCCAGTGGCAGGGTTGCTTTTATCCTTGGGGCGCACAAAATTGCTTTTTGAAGTTTTTTAGAGAAAGGGGTGATCCCTAATCTCTGTGGAATCCTGGGCTAAGACAAGGATTCTGTTGCACGTGGGACAGCTGCTCCCAGGTGACATGCTTTAATTATGGAGGGTGGAATTCTTGCCACTTCTGAATAGAGACAGCCATGGTTGCCTCAGCAGCAGTGGGTCGGGGAGGGGAGGAGAGGAGAAGGCCCAGATGGTGATGCCCTGGTCCCCTTGGTTCTGAGGGGCTCCAGGGTTGCTGTACTCTTTTCTTGGCTAAGAGCTGCCTGCCCTGAATGGAGATGCACGGTTACCCTAGGATCCCCTGATTGCCCAAGGCTGCTGTAGCCTTACCCTCTGTGTAGAACCTAGGTGTGGTAAGCTGTACTCCACTCCAAAAATTGGACACCCTGAACTTCACCATGCCAGAAGTTCATGCTTGGAAGCAGAGGCAGCCATGTACACAACACTGGGTGCATGGAGATGGGGAAGTCCTCTTCTCCACATCCCTTCCCAGGCTGCCCAGCTTTAAAGTGGGCCTGTGACCAGGGAGGATGGGGACTCTTCAAAAAAAAAAAAAAAAACAGCATGAGCAAGATGTTGAGGGAGGTGCTATCCACTCATGTCTCAGTCTCACTGCAGCTTGTGTAGGGTGGCAAAAACGGTACCATGAGTTATGTGCAGGAGAACTTGGGCTCCCCGTTGCTTCTCAGCTGGGTGGCAGCTACAACTCCATCATGCCAATTTCTGATGGATAGTGGGGCACCATCCAATACAGCACCTTGGGCCTCCAACCAGAGAGAGTGGGGCCACTCCCAGGCAAACCATGCATGCAAGATGCAGTGGGGGACAGAAAAGGGAGAATGGTGTCCATTCACATCTTGGGCTCATGGCGGCCTGTAGCAGGATGGTGGGAATTGTCCTAGGTGAGTGTAGGAGAGCTTGGGCTCTGCCATCCCTCCTCAGCTGGGTGGGGCTACATTGGCCTGTGTTTGTCCAAAGGGCAGGTGCTGCCCAGCTTCAAACTACCAAGCGATGCCTTAGCCCTCCAATCAGATAGGGTGAGTCCCTTTTCAGGCAGGCTGGGTTGGCAGGAAACTATAGGGAGCACAGTTTGCTTGAGAGTAGATCTGACAGCAGCTGGCAGCAGATGGAGGGCACCGCCCGGATGCGTTCTGGAAAGCTGAGTTTCTCCATTTTTCCCCAGCCGGGTGGGGGTTGTAGCTGTTTCAAGCCCACACTCAGCCTAAGGGCAGGGCACAGATCAGCATCTGTAGACAGTGGTTCAAATTAATGTTGCTGGGAGAGAACAAGCTTTGGAAACTCCTAGTCAACCATTTTGCTGATGTCACTCCAATTATTTTATAATTCCCCTTCTGTCTATCTTATTTCATGTCTTAGAGCATTCTTTATTCCATATTTGATGTTTCTGAGAAATACCTTTTCTCCCAAAAAGTTACATGTGCATAATTCTGTAGAAACCTGTCTACAGGTCATGTTAAAGTAAATAGACATCCAGGATTGGTTCATGCACTTTCAGTTATTTAAATAAAGTGGTATGTTGTGGCCTGTGTCCCCTGCTTCTCCTCTTTCACTGTGCTTAGTTTCTTCAACAGTAAACTTCAAAACAGAAGTCCTGCTTTATCTAGGAACATTGGTGACAGGGAGGAGAGGGAGAGGACTTACAGCCAAAAACTAAATTTAGATTGCAAATTTGAGTGGGAATTTTAGCACTGGACACATTCTTGAAGTTTGTCGTGTATTAGTTCTATCTCCTTTTAAGGAAAATAATTTAAATAAAATTTCATAGGCCTTAGAAAAAAAGTAATATCTCTAGTTAGCTTTCTTCATGCAATAATAATTCGTGGTACCGGTTTATTTAAGATAGTCTTTTTTTTTATTCTCAACATTAGCTAAGGCCAAGGGCACAGCTTGGGGGTCCTTTTGTTGGCTTACTGGCATTTGGAAAGAATTTAGAAAGACAAGAGTCTACAAATTACACACTCAGTATCTATCCCACCACTCCTGAATATATCAGTTTAACTAAAATTTAATATTCTAATATTTTTGTAAAAATGAATTGAACATTTGTCAGTGTTGAGATTTGTGCTGGAAACAGTTGTAATGATGCTTAAGAGGGACACTCATGTTGCTCACTGTTTGATGTAGAGACACACTGATAGGCAGACACTTGAAATATAGCCTACATCAACACAATTGGCCCAAGCTTTAAGGATGTCTGATTAATTCTGCCATAAACATGTGAGAGACTCTGAAATATAAAGTCTGTCCCTTGAGTGGCATACTCTGATGTTATGGAAGCAATAACAGCAGAAATATTTGTTTGGGGGAAAAGGCAGAGTCAAAAGTCCTTAGAGATTTTTTGAAGTTATATACCTTATTAACTCACTCTAGGAGAGGAAAGAGAAGTAGTGCTCTTATCAAATTATGCCTGTTTAATTCCCCATGATTGAAAGTTAAATTTAATTGTTTCAGCAATGTGCATTCAAGCTTAGGGACTTGAAATGATGGATCAACTCTTTCAATGGTATGCTAATTTAAGATTCACTCTGAGCCAAGAGAAAGCACTGCAGGATGTGCTGAAGTGGCTTACATCTTTGACATTTAGTTCAAAAGCTATTTAAATTTGTGGACTTTCCTGGAGATTTCCTGATGGATTAAACTGATTATTCACACCTCTTCACAAAAGAAGCCAGAAAGGTAACAAGAGCCAAAGAAAATCATATATTCAGAGATTTCATACCTTCATGTATAAAACTATTAATTTCACAGTTGTCTATTTGGCAGCCAATAAAAATTGTGTAGTTTCTACTCCATTTATTACAAAATCATAAATAAGAGAGAAACAAAACGATAAAGGACAGCTGTGAAACAAAACTGGGTATACATGATCTAAAGAGATTGCAAAAGACTTTTTAAATAGTTCAAAATTGATTTTCTCCTTCCTTTCTCTTTTCTTTTTTTATTGGTAATTTGAAAAAGAAAAGGTTATCCTTTATACATTTCTGACAAATATAACTTGCCTAGGTATTAGTCTATCTTAAATTCTTCTTGGTCAATTGTAGGAAAATATAGTAAGGGACCAACTTATCTCACATTTTGGCATTAATTCAATTGAATCCAAATGACAGTAATGAGGCATTGTAAAATTATCTGATGCATATATTATTAAAATCACACGTCAAATGTATATTCCATTGATTTGGAATATAAATATTTAGTTACTATATTTATAAATCAATTACTATCATTTACTTAAGAAATCCATGAGTCCACAGAGCACAATCCTAGGCACAGTGTACATGATTGGAAGACATCATTTCCCTTGAATTCATAGAAATTTTTTCTTGAGAAATCTAAACTGACTTGCAAAACCATGGAGAACATAAATTGCTGCCTAAAAGTAGAAACATTAAATGGACAGCCTGCTAAATAAGTAGAAAAATGAACACAGTTATCGTTAACTGCGAAGGTTAAAAATAGTCCTTTGCTAGTTTGCTCTGCTGAATATCCACCAGATCTGGACAGGTTGGTAGAGTTCCAGACTGATGTTTATGTGAAGTTGTGTTTATATGACATTTACGAACCATTGGCACATTTCTCTTTGAAGTTCATTGTAAGCAACATAAATCAAACCATGTGAAATGAATAAATGGTGGCAGCTTTCTACTTCTGCTGGACATTTTAAAAGTCCCACTTGCCTGTCTCAATATAGTTCCTCAGGGAATCTGACAGTAGTGACATCCTAGTATCATTTCACACTTTCAACTCTATTTAATCTCATCTTCATATCAGCAATCTGTCTTGTCATATCTTGTTAGAATTTTTTCAACTCCATTAATCTTTTGAAAAAATTAGTTTCTGCTAAGATAGTATTTTATATCCTTGTTAACCTTTATCCTATTGTGATAAATCTCACCTCCTTCTTTAATGTTATTTGCAATTTTAAAATAAAGGCTGTGACACTCACTGTTAGTAAAAACCAAATATTCTTTGCACTTGTCTACATTTCTCAGTCTCCACTGCAGTTAGGTTCAGGCCACATGACCAGTTTTAGAAAAAAAAAAAAAAAAGAAAAGAATACATATATATTTAAAATATATGCAGTAGAACCTCCATAGTTGACTACCTCCCTAAGCTGACCACCTCCTTGAGTTGACCTAATTTTCACAGACCGGACATACCCCACAAACATGTATCAGTACCGTTGTCCTTGTTCATTATGTTGACCACCTTACGGAGGTTCTACTGGACATGTATGTAATGATGGTTTCTGGGCTATGTCAGTAAAGGACCAACATGCCTTTACCACCACTTTCTTTTATCTGTGTGACCAGAAGTGAAGAAGTCTAAATTGAGGAAGTTGCAAGATTGAGGAACCCGGTGAAATGACAGCAATTGACTTATAAATATTGTAACTCAGTATTTATATTCCAAATCAATGGAATATGCATTTGACATGTGATTTTAATAATATAAAACTGCTTGCCCACTTGATTTGCAATTGATTTACACAAGTGAAAAATGAACCCTTATAGTTAAGCCACTAAGATTTCAGGATCTGTTACTGCAGCATCACCAAGAGTTACTTAACTAACTCCAATATCTTGAATAAAATATGAATCGGAGAAATGAGATGAAAGACTATTCACATGCCTATTTCACAACTACTGGATGGTGTCTGGATTAAATCATTGATTTTCTCAGTGGTACTTTAGGAGTTTAAGTGATGAAATATTTTCTGCCTGGTGATGAAGATTTAAACTGCCTAATAAAGCTGTTTCCCCCTTGTTTTTTAAAAATATATTGCAATCCCATAATATTGATGCCAAAAAGACTTTGTTACTAAAAATTAATTTCAATTACTTGTTTAAGTGACTGAAAGATATTCTTTCCAAGAATTTGCTTTTCCTAACTTTGTTCTGATTATAAAAGCAGCATATGTTCATGGTAAGAGAAAAATTTTAATATATACATGAAATAAAGAAAAAAAAAATAATCCTTCCTAAGCTCATAAACAATTCAAGAGCTCTTATGGTGCCAACATGAATGTGTGCCATGTGCCTTGTCTGATCTTGTAAGTCCTTTACTCCTGTCTCCAAAAATACAAATTTGAAGTTTCTTTAGCTAATTAGTCATGGCTTTGCCCTCTTTCAAGAGAATAATAGTTTTAAAATTCTGAAGATTAGGCGTGGGGCTCTGGGGACATGAAGATGTTGATGGATAAGAGGCTTTTAGAGTGCAGGGACCTAAAGAATGTAGCTTTGGATGTAAGTACATAACTTGAAGGAACATGTTTCTTTACTTTCAGAATTATTGAGGACGATTCTTAGGATTATAAGATTGTGTATCTTTGATGAGCGAATAAATCATCATTTTTTAAAAGTCTTCCTATACACGGATTTTCTGCTGCTAAGGAATAAATTACAATTATTCTATGATAAAATGGTTGACCCTTGAACCATAGGTTTACACTGTGCGGGTCCACTTATACATGAATTTTCTTCTATTCTTGCCACACCTGAGACAGGGTAAGACCACTCCCCTTCTTTTCCTTCTCCTCCTCAGGCTACTTAATGTGGAGATGATGAGATTTAAGACCTTTCTAATGATCTATTGCCACTTAATAAATAGTAAATATATTTTCTTTTCCTTAGGGTTTTCTTAATGCCATTTTTCTTTTCTCTAGCTTTATCATGAGAATACAATATATAATACATATAACATACAAAATATGTGTCAATCAACTGTTTATGTTATTGGTAAGGCTTCCAGTCAATAGTAGGCTATTAGTGTTAATAGTTAAGGTTTTGGAGTCAAAAGTTAGACACAAATTTTTAAATGCATAGGTCTTAGTGCCCTGAACCACTGAATTGGTCAAAAGTCAACAAACTATGTAACTGAGAAATGAAAAAAAAGTTTTTTTAATGCCTTGACCTCAATTTAGGTCGAGAAAATATTTCATCACTTAAACTCACTGAATCAGAATCTCTGAGGTGGGTCCTGCACGTCCCATATCAGTATGTTTTAAAAGTTTTCCAGGTGATTTTAATGTTTAGATAGCCACTGCCCAACCCTAACTATACCATGAAATGACACCGTGTTGACTTAATTATCTTGGAAGTAAGTAGGGTATCATGTTGACAGCTCTTTATCACAGCATCTTATTGTTGTGTGACCTAGATACTAGTCCCATGTCCCAGGTGGGTGGTATAGTCAAATAGCAAAATATTTATCTGGCCAGGTTCACACGCAGAATTCTGATGAAGGTTCAATCTGAAAAGATCCTTATCACAAGAAAATATTAGTCTTATTCATTTTCTAATATTTGTTTAAGTAATGGTTTTATAAATTTTATGATGATCACATTTTTTCTCCTTTGACTGAATAATGAATTATGTTAATAACACCCTACTATGATACTCTTCTTGCATTTGGGGGGATAAAACCCCAAAATTTGGGGTCATCATGTATCATTCTTCTAACATGAGGCTGAATGTGATTTTTCTGAAATAGTTTACATTATAATGATATTCTTTTTTTTAAAAAAAAAAAAGGTTATTTACCATAAACTATCAATAACTTATATTGGAAATGTCTATAGAAAACGAGTTTCAAAGTTAAAGGAGCAAGTAGGTAGTAAGAAAACAGAGGAATAAAAGTTAATTTCTAGTTACTCCTTCTCAAGGGTGGTAAGTTTAAATTGTGTGTTGAAGGAGCAAAACATTTATATTGGAATCAAAATTCCTTTTATTCATGTGGTATCTCTCATTCAAATCCATTCCATAAAGACGGTTTTTTCTTTGACTTTTGCTTAACCTCATGTTCAGATATTGTCTTCTACTTGTAGTCCATGAACGGTTGGGATCGGGTTAAGTTCCCCTACCTTTCCCATGCAATCTCCTTTTCTTTTTCCTTCTCCTAGGCTTCAGATCACCCCAGGTTTGAAATATGGGAAAAGGAAGAAAGGACAAGGAACAGAAGAGGTTTTGGTTGACCTCCTGAATTTATGAGGACCTTGGTTTCTTCTACCCTAGAAGCATATTCAAAACTGACCCTCACAGCAGGGAGACTTGTGGGTCTCCAGGCACCTCCTCACCACCAAACTCCAGCAATACCCTATGTGTAGTTCAGTAAGTATTTTCTCTAGCTGGTTACTTAGAATACCCTTTTCAGTCTTTCAGCTCCTGGTTGTACACCTTGAGCCTTTGTATACTGGGTTTCCCACCCTTCCAGGCAGTCCCCCAGGAAGCTTCAGACCCTGGAAGAAGCACTAACATACCTTCTGTATCAAGCAACTCTGGGTTTGCAGACTGTTATGCACTGAATGTTTATACCCCCTCCCCCAGACTTATATATTGAAATCCTTCCCCACCCAGTGATGATATGAGGAAGTGGGGCCTAAGGGAGATGATTAAGTTTAGATGAGAGCTTGAGAGTGGAACCCCTGTGATGAGATTAGTTCCCTTACAAGAGAAGGCACCAGAGAGTTTGATTCCTCTTCCTCTCTTGGCCATGTGAAGACACTGAGAGAAGGCAGATGTTTACAAGCCAGAAAGAGGGCCCTCACCAGAATCCAACCATGCCAGCACCTTGATCTTGGACTTCTCAGCCTCTACAACTGTGAAAAATAAAATATATGTTGTTTAAGCCACTCTGGTTATGGTTGTTTGTTTTAGTAGCCTGAGGTGACTGAGGCACATGCTATCTCAAACATAGTTTTTGTATCTTCTCTGTCTTCAAAGTAAAGGCTCCAGCCAAAGCCTCTGATTTTCAACCTGATGTCTGAAACTGTGGACTATGTTCTCCAACCCTAAGGATACATACTAAGCTTTCCAAGTGGTCTCTTTAAAGACTCTTTCACAAGGTTTGAGGATCATGGAAGAACTCGCTTCCTGAGGCTCATAATCCACCAACAGTTCTCACTAATAGAAGTTTTCTCACCATTTAGCTTCTCGATCTCTTCTAAGTAGCTGAAGGTTGTAATGCTGGCTCTTTGTTGACTGAGAAGTTCTGTACAGTCTAGAATATTGCTTGGGAATATGGCAATGGTAGGTGCCTATCTCTCTGAACCAAAACAGGGAAAGGATTAATATTTTAGTGTCTTGTTATACAAAAGAATATCATTTGTATTATGTATTTCAGTGGTTAGCCTAGAAATAAGAGAAGAAAGCAGTCATTCAGGTGTAGTTAGGGGCACAGGCTTTAAAGGTCTGAACTAACTCAGTGTAGGTGTATGTGCACCACATCAATATCTGACGTTTTAGCCTTCACTGAATCTATATTCTCTATCTTTTTACCACCCCCACCTCCTCATTTCTCCTATTAGTTTTTGCCTGACATTTTTGAAAACCCCTCTGTTTAACTTCATGGACCTAATTTCCCTTGCCCTTTGGGGAGTCTTCTGCTTACTGATGTAAAGTCCCTCTGCCTGTTACTTAAGAGAGTTTTCAGAGTGTCTTCTGGAATATCATTCCATCTATTTGGTGAACGTTGTATGCACTCCAGATCTGTTTTTGAGGACTGACAATGTATAATGCATGTCCAAAAGTTTGAGATATTCTGCAGAAAAGAAATTGGATGAACTTGAATTTAAAGCCAAGTACTCTGCAAACTTATTTAATCATAGACTAATGTTACTCATAGTCATCTTGTGGGACTTGTACGCTCCATAAGATACAGTTTGAAAATGCTCTCTTACACCACCCTCTTGTGTTGCTCAGGGCTTTTTAGAATGTACTCTGGCATTACACATGAAGTCAAAGGGAAGCAGGGAAGAATGAGTGACTATCACCTTCTTATTAATTTATCCTTTTTCTATCTCTGCATTATCTCTCAAAGCAGAGATCTGCAGATCTGGTTTCTAGTTATGTACTTACATCAAAAGCTACATTCTTTAG
Organism: Galagoides demidoff; assembly: GCA_963574575.1. Taxonomy (NCBI): domain Eukaryota; kingdom Metazoa; phylum Chordata; class Mammalia; order Primates; family Galagidae; genus Galagoides; species Galagoides demidoff. The sequence continues at coordinate 29,868 of CAUYQV010088980.1, forward strand.
GCCCTGCACTCTAAAAGCCTCTTATCCATCAACATCGTCCTGTCCCCAGAACCCCATGCCTAATCTTCATAATTATTCTCTTAAAAGAGGGCAAAGCCATAACTAATTAGCTAAAGAAACTTCAAATTTGTATTTTTGGAGACAGGAGTAAAGGGCTTACAAGATCAGACAAGGCACATGGCACACATTCATGTTTTCACCACAAGAGCTCTTGAATTGTTTTTCCAAGTCAACAGGTTTGCCAGACAAAAGAAAAAAAAGGTTTGCCAAAAAAAAAAAGGCTGCTAGGAAGGCTAAAATATTTCAGGGTGAGCTTCTAGACTTTTCGTACATAAGCAAAAAAACATCTTCACACTGAGTACAGAAACTCAACTAGAGCGCTCTCTCTGAAGAGAAAAACATCCTTCAAGTTCAGTGTTATTTCTCTAATGACTTAGGAAAGTGATCTCTAATCATCAACAAAAGTCTCTGCAACTGCCTTGGGCTAGGTTTAAATTCTACAGTGTTTTGTTCAATTTCTAAATTTTTGCAAAATTCTTTAAATTTTGCTATGTTTATCCTACCTAAACTAGATAGCCTGAACTGGCTCCTTAAGGGCCGGGAATGTCCCCTTGTATCTTTATCCCATAGCAACTGTTCCCAATTAGCACTCAAATATTAACTGAATAAAAGTTGCTTAAAATCTTCATTTTCTTCTCCCAAAAGCAAGAGCATACATGTATATGAACCTCAATAACAGTCTCCTCAAATTCTGTTTGTCAGAAGAATATGCCTTGTTAAGATAACCAGTCCTAGGAGAAACTGGAGGGTCGGTGAAAAATGGCAGAAAAGGCAGCTTTCAGTCTGGGGAGCATCAGAAGAAAGTTCCGCTGCTCTCTCCATTCTCAGGATCCTCCATTGCCAGGAGAGGCTTTGTATGGCACCAGAAACACCAAAAACAAGCAAGGAAGAAGCCCAAGTCTCAGAAGAATAGGCTTGGGTAATTATGGCTGTCATATTGAGATCTGTGGTCACATGAGCCCCCTTGAGGGAAACCCAGAAATATTAGAGGAGAGAATGCCTTAAGAAGGTGTGGAAAGTCCTACATAGGCAACTGGAAGGACAAATAGGAATTCTGACTTGCTGCTGCCATTATGACTCCATTTGTACCCTTGGCTGGGGCAAGATGGTCTTGTTGAGTTGTTACCATATAGAAATGTCAGAGATGTGCCCGTGTGCTTTCTCCTGATGATCTCAAGCCCTATATCTATCTTTTCTATCCCTCTTAACTTTCCCAAACCCCTTCTCTAACCACACAAACCATACATGCGTGTGAATGAAGGTTACAGAGCCAAGATTTGACCCTTAGTTTAGAAAGCAAACCCACATGATTTTCTCCAGACCATAATGATATAGGTCAGGACGCATAAAATTGAAACATAAAGTAGATTTTGCTCCTTGTGGAATTCACTACTGCTAAGAAAAATGGAGTCTAAAATTGGAGATTCCACAAAAGGATGGTTGCATACCCTTTCAATGTCATACTGGAAGATCCTCTGGTGGGTCCATCCAAGAATTATTTGATTCTCTTAGAGAATGTCCCTTTCTTTGTCCTGCTATTTAATATTTATCCTGTGAGGATATGTAAATACTTGTGCTTTTTTCTCTGTCAGAAATGCAAGTGATCTCTGTTCAGTAGAAAACATAGGCCCAAGTAGTACAATTCTATTGCCCTTCAAGATCTTGACCAGTTTTGTCTCTTAATTATCCAACTCATTGTAGCATGCCATTCCCAGGAAACAGTATAATTTCCTGTTCATCAAAATCCTTTCAAACCAGCTGTTTCCATCATTAATAAGTTAAATTAATTTTTGACAAGGGCTCACTATGTATTTATAAGTGTCATGTTAAAATTTTTGAAAATTATGCTTTAATGCTACAACATATTGCAAATTCTTGAAAGAAGTGATTTTATGCAGCAGAGGCCAACGCCAAGGTGAGGTTTCACAGGTGAAATGACATTGAGGAGAGCCTTGAGGGATGGGCATGATTTCACTAGCGGCTGTGGAAAGAAAAGCCATTCCAGGCACAATTTCAAATGCTTATATGTTTACATGTAAGGCTGAGAAAAGGTTCTAATCCGGACGATTTAAAAATAATTATTTTAGGCTTGGCGCCTGTGGCTCAAGTGGCTGAGGTGCCAGCCACATACACCTAAAGTGGTGGGTTCGAATCCAGCCCGTGCCCGCTAAACAACAACAGCTACAACCAAATGGCTGGGCATTGTGGTGGGTGCCTGTGACCCAGCTCCTTGGGAGGCTGAGGCAGGAGACTCAGTTGAGTCCAGGAGTTGGAGGTTGCTGTGAGCTGTGATGCCACAGCACTCTACCCAGGGTAACAGCTTGAGGCTCTGTCTCAAAAAATAATAATTATTATTATTATTTTAGACTCATTTATGTAATCCTCTAAATATCATTAAATAGAATTCACCAATGCATGAATAACAATACATTATGATCAAATAGAACTTATTCCAGGAGGCAAGGGAGATTCATCATCTGAAAATCTATCAACATAATAAAGGATATCAAGGAATTACGTGAGAAATACCATATGATATTGAAAAAAGACTCTAGATTAAATCATCATGTCTAATAGAGACACTAGGTCTACATCTGATTTGCAGTCTGATGGGGGTGTGGCAGTATCTTAGTTCATGCGGCACCCATAAAATCAGTTAAGGAGGAAAATGAACATTTGTATGTGCAGTTTTTCCCAAAGATGCCAAAGGAGCTCAGGAAATTGCACCCCAAAATATGACTCCTTGGTATAAGGAGTATTTTTTAATTAAAGGCCCTTAGAGATCAGCAGGCCCTTGGAAGAGGCTTTCCCTCTATCTATCTAACCAGATAGACCCACCCAAAGAACAATTTATTTCTCCTCCCCTCCTTATAATCTCACTATATTGCAGAAAAGATCAAGAATGCAACCAGACTTGTTCCAAACAATTTTAAGATAATATCCGGCTCCTGAGTTAATGTAACCGGTAAAAAAAATGATTTACAGGTCAATCTGTTTCCCCCATCCACTCATCCTCCCTAGCAACCCAGGATTGGCCCTGAACAGAATTGCCTATATTCCTTGTCTTCCCCACCCCTTTAAAAGGAAAGCATAAACATTTCCAGATCCTATTGGAATATCAGGTAATCACCCTATGATTCCCCCCATGAACACTGTAAATAAACCTCTTCCTCAAAAACTGCCTTAATTGTGAGCTGATCGTCCAGCAAACCTTGGGGCCACGTGGAAAAGAGGAAGTTTCTCCCTCACCCCCACAATGCTTAGAAGGACTAAAGCAATGGGAAGTCTGACACTGAATTCTTCATGCTCTCTGGGTCATCTTATCCACAGTTCCTAGGGATTCCTTGTGCCTCTCAATAACATGAACTTTACTTCCTTAAACTAATATTATGGTAAATCCTACTTCTTATCAACACATTCTTCCAAAACATAAGTAGAAAATACTAATGTCTTATTCAAAGACTACACTATGCTGAAACTTCAATTTAAAGTTTTACAGAAAACAACCATTAACTTATTACAGGTCTGTCATGTCAACATCATGAAACCACAAATACTATACTGCATAGGCATACCTTTCTTGAAATTGTGGGGGGTTTGTTGTTTTGTTGTTTTTTAAATAAAAGAGCTTTGGCAGCTTTGAGGATCTCTGTTGCAAAATTAGCCTTTGGAAAATCAGCCATTTACACAGAACCATTAGAAAGTAGGCAGACAGCTTAATTTGCCTAATCAACAACTTTAAACCTTCATTCCCAAACCCATAATACTTTCCAACTCATTAAAAGGAACTGCTTGTGTTTGTTATCTACGAGTAGTGCCAGCTGATACTTCGATAGATATCAGTCTGAGCAAAGCATCCTTTTTGGTAATAAAACCACAGCTGCTGTCCAGGAAACAATCTATTTATTATATTCAATTACTAAAGCAAAAGAAAATATACAGTGTTTAAAATGAGTCAACTTAACATCCACTACTTAACTGCTTAAGCACCAACCAAAAATATCTTTACGTCACAAACACCAGCTGATAAAGGAAACATTTTTATTATTCTCACTAAATACACTGTTTCCCAGTCCACAGAAATAAAATTCATAATTTAAATCTCACTCCTCAACAATAATCATTTATGAGCACCTACTATGAGCTAGGCAGTTATAGTAGGTGCTCATAATCCTTTCTGAAGGATCCACATGTTTAACATTTAGTGAGCTCTAGCTTTTCATATCCCAAAACATACCTTTCGCATCTCATCATTTTACATGAAATGCAGTTTCTTATGATATCAAGCATTAGATATATTCTCTAAATTTATGGTCACATTTTTTAAATAATCCCAAGAGATGAATTCACTTTAAGAAAAAATGAATTAGCTCCTACACCATGGACAACACAGATTTTCGTCTAGAATAGATGTCTCCTAAAGTCTCTCTTTTTTTAAAAGACAGGGTCTCACTCTGTTGCCTGGGCTAGAATGCAAGGCATCTTCATAGCTCAATGCAACTTCAAACTCTAGGCTCAAGGGAGCCTCCTGCCTTTGGCCTACCAAAGTACTAGGATTACAGGCATGTACGGCTGCATCCAGCCTCCTGAAGTCTTTAAATTAAAACCAGCCCCAAACCAAGCTCCAGACAAGCAGAAACCCCAACAATCTTTTTGCCATTCTGAAAGCACCTTCTAGGCCCCCGTGAGTGAAATGTAGTTAGAATAGTCAATTACATTCTATTAAAACATGCCAATAGCCTTATCAAAATATATGTGTTTGCCAGTTAAGAAAAACGGGTTGCTTGCCTATTTCCTGACTTTAAATTCCTCTGCCAGCAAGTTTACTGCAAAGTTCAGGACATTTAGCACTCAGTGCTAGGAACGTGTTTGAAATGGTTTTTTGCCTCTACACGAATCATCACAAAAAGCCAATAAAACTGTTCAGCTTCAGGAATGACTGTGGTAGGACGAGCCCAACAGAGCAGTATCACTCACTCACCCCACAAGAGCACAGTCAGGCCAGCCTCCACTTATGAGTTGCTTCACCATTGCCCTAAAACCTTTTCAGAGCATAATTCATCTATTTGAAGACTAACCTGATCTAAGCAAATTTCAAACTCTCTTTTAGGCACAGTTTTTCAAACTGGAACATCATAAGAATTACCTGGAGTGCTTGATCCTGGCCCTTCTCAATTAGTAAGTACCTCTGTGGAGCCAGGGTGGGGAGTGTGCTTGTTTACACACTGCCCAGATGTTTCTGAAAGGGTTGGTGCTGTTTTAAAAACATTCATCTAGAACAAAAACACCTGCTCCCTAATGAACAGGTATAAGAAATAACCGCTTCATTCTTTTCACTGAAAGGAGTTAGGTTGGTGTGTAAAGTCTCTGGGAAGCAAAACCTAGCCAAAAAAAAAAAAAGAGAAATTGAAGTCTGGCTCTGCCTGACTAGATCACATCACAGACTAACTTAAAGATTTAAATCTAAGTCATGAGACCACAACAATCCTCGAAGAAAGTGTGCGGAAAACACTTGAAGATATCGGCCTGGGGGAAGATTTTATGAAGAAGACTTCTGTGGCTATTCCAACAACAAAAATAAACAAATGGGACTTAATTAAAATGAAAAGCTTCTGTACAGCTAAGGAAACAACAACCAAAGCAAATAGACGACCTTCAGAATAGAAAAACATATTTGCATATTGTGAATCGGACAAAAGCTTGATAACTAAGCTGTATACAGAGTTCAAATTAATCAAAAAAGACCTAACAATCCTATATATCACTGGGCAAGAGACATGAATAGAACTTTCTCTAAAGAAGACAGATGAATGGTTAACAAACATATGATAAAATACTCATCATCCCTAATCATCAGAGAAATGCAAATCAAAACCACCCTGAAATATCCCCTAACCCGGGGTCCTCAAATTTTTTAAGCAGGGGCCAGTTCCCTGTCCCTCACACCGTTGGAGGGCCAAACTGCAGGCCTCAGGATGAGTTGCCTACTAAGCAGGACAGGCAGTGGTGGAAAAAACACCTGGCAGATAAATGTCCTAGATGGGCTGCATGTGGCCCTAACCCCAGTGAGAATGGCCCACATCACTAAGTCTCAAAGCTGCAGATGCTAGTGTGGATGTGGAGAGAAGGGAACACTTTTATACTGCTGGTGGGACTAAAAACTCATACAACATTTTGGGAAAGAAGTATGGAGAATCCTCAAAGAACTCAGATCAGACCAAATTTGATCCTGCAATCCCATTACTAGTCATCTACCCAGACAAAAAACAAGTCCTTTTTAGCATAAGGACATTTGCACTAGACTGTTTTTTGTAGCTCAATTTACAATCACCAAATTGTGGAAACAGCCTAAATACCCACCAACCCAGGAATGGATTAACAAACTATGATATATGTATACCATGGAATACTATTCAGCCATTAAAAAAGATGGAGACTACATCTTTTGTATTAACTTGGATTGAGTTAAAACACATTCTTCTTAGTATAGCATCACAAGAATGGAGAAGCAAGAATTCAATGTATTCTATTTTAATATGAAGGCAGTAGATGATCTAACACAGGGTGGGGCCAAGGGAATGAGGGATTGGGGAGGGGGAAGGAAGGAAGGGAATGGGGGGACACAGTGTATGGCACACCTCTTGGGGGCAGGACACAATTATAAGAGGGACTTTATCTAACAAATACAATCAGTGTAACCTAAATCTTTGTACCCTCAATGAATCCCAAACAATAAAAATTTTTTTTAAAAAAGGAATTGAAGTCTGGCTCTGCCTGAGTAGATCTCATTTCAGGCTAACTTATGCTCTTCAGTTATTTCTTATGTTTCTTCAAATATGATGCCATCAATTCTATTGAGTTAAATTCTAGGAACAAGAAGAGAGAAAGAGATGTCATCAGCCTAAAACTGATTTCTACCACATTGAGCTCTTGGTGTGAAAGAGCTTAGGCTAAAAGCATGATTCTGAACAGTAATCATGTTACTGTGTTTCTCAGAAGGAGAGAACTGAAGTACTTAAAAGCAGAGAGTTGGAGCTCAAAAAAGGATGGGACAAGAACGGATGTATGTAGTGCCAGCTGTCTCCTTCATACCTCAGACCTCAGATGGGTGCTTCTCTCTGACTGGGAGAAAGTCCCACACACCAGAAGGCCACACCAAGGGACAAGAGCCCACCCCATAACCCATCTTCGCCTCTCCCACCTCAGTCTTCCCCTTCATTCTGGAAATGTATGCTGTAAGCCAATGCCATTTTGCTGGATGGTAATTCACTGGAAATGTTTTGAAGTAGACATAGGTGTTAACTTCACTTTTAAGAATTAATTGTGTTTAAAAAAAAAAAAGAATTAATTGTGTTGGTTAATTTTGTGTGCCAAGCTGACTGGGACAGGGGTGCCCAGATAAAACATTATTTCTGCATATATCTGTGATGAAGGTTCTGGTGAGATTAGTATTTGAATCAGTAGACTCAGTAAAGCAGATTGTCCTCCCACTGTGAGTGTGAGATGAAGGAGGAATTCATTCTCAGCCCAATTGCATGAGCTGGGACATTCGTTCTTCTCCAGCCCTCAACTCGGACTTTCACTATTGGCCCTCTGGTTCTCAGAACTACATCACTGGCTTTCCTGGATCTCTAACTTATAGACAGCAGAGTCCTTCCTATAACAGCAAGGCCTTCCATATTTTATTTATATATAAACATACATATACATCCATGTATATACTACCTGAAATTGCCAGAAATTATAGTGATACTTCTGGATACTTGCATTTCAGCTCAAAAAGTATGAATAAAAAATCATGCCTTGGTATTGAGAAACCCCTATTGAAATCTAACTTACATATTATAACCAAGGCCTATCCCTTGCACAAGATAACAAATGAGACCCTGAATGTCAAGAGGCCTCATCAGTTGCAGAGTGTAGTTAGTGTAAACACTAATTAATTTGGTTTTATCATATTTATATTAATTAGTGTAAATCTATGACAAGTATCTAACCCATATTTCAGATATTCCCAGAAGAAATAATTATTCCAACCAAAAGAGTATAGTAGTTATATCACATTATATCCACTTATTCTAAACTTCTGTGCCGAACTTCCTAGACCATATATGTCTATTTAAATGTCTATTTATTTCCTAGCCTTGGCCTCTATCCCAGGTTTGAAATCCTCCCTGACCCTGACCAAGTATGTTATGGTTCCCTGCTGGTCTTCACCTTTGTTCAAGCATTCCCCTTCCTAACTTCTTTTTCTCTTCTGCCTCTCCTGGTCCTATTCTATGAGTTGGGACTCTCTGAATGCCAAGTGACAGAAACCCAACTCAATGTCTTAAGTAAAAGTGAGAACTAAAATGTACAGAGTGCTCCTGTTTCAGGCGTAACTGGATTCAGCAGCTCAAATGATATGACCAGATCCAGTTTCTCTCTGTCCCTCGGCTCCCCCCACCCTCAGTTGACCCAGCATTTTCAGCCATGCTGCACCTCAGGAAGGCAAACGGCTACAGTTTAAAAAAGAGGCTCATCCATGATAACTCAAAAAGTCCTTATGTTGAAGCATATTAGCTCTGAGCCACATTTGCTTCCCTGAACCAAGTGTGGCTATAGAAGTGGATTCCTGAGATGGCTCAGACCTTTGGTCATATGGTGCCCATGAACCCTAGAGTCAGCTTCATCTGAAGCATGTGGGCTAAAGGTGACAAAGGATCAGGTAGTTTCCCAGAGCAAAATCAGAGGATTATTATCACAGAGAGGAGGAGTGAGTATTGGGAACAAAGCAACAGAAATTCTCTCTATTCCTACATATCCTTTGGAGTCCTAGCCATGTTTTCCCTCTAATCCAAAATGGTTTGCTCCTCACTTATGGTTAATACCAATTAGCTCATGTTATAGAAATTTCTTCACTAACTGACATATGTGTGCCTGTTTTATTTCTCTAACTGTGTTGAAAGCTCCTTCTGAGCAAAGATCATGGCACTTCTTCTGCATTCTTTTCTCCTAGGCACTTGGTAAATATTAACTTTGTACCAGGCACTATATCTTGAGAATTTCAAAGGCATGATTTCAGCTCCCTAAAATCCCATAGTCCCAAACCAGTCACAGTGGAGAAATACTACCACCTAAAAACATTACACTGAAACAAGAAGAGGCAGAGTTTCTCAAAAGGCATTATTACTTATTGCAACCTACACCTACTTCTCAAGGTTTTTCTCTTGCATGCATGATGTCTTGGAATAGCATTCCAAACACTGACAAGATGAAGACCAATAGTATAAATGTAGACAGTGGCCCCAAATACCCTACAGGGATGCAAACTTGACTATGACAGAAAGTTGATGAGATTACATGATAAGTAGAGTTAGCCCTGCTGCAAACCCTGCATATAAAGTCTACATTATTCCATAATTTTTGGGATACTATTTAGCAGCACTACTTCTCTCCAAAAGCCAATGACCAACAACAACAACAACAAAAAAAAAACAGTAACAATAACAATGACTCAGAAGATTCTTTTTCTCTTTGGGAGTTCTACTCTGCTTCACTTCCATCTGTGAAGAGGAGTGGAGCATCCGGCTCCATGCCAGTGGTCCAGGGAGCCAGGTACACAGGTTAATGCATTCAAACTTCTGACTCCCTCCTCAGAGTTGTTAACCACATTCCAGGTACCTGCTGGGATTTGGTTTGTCCACATGTTGGGGATTAGACAGTACTGAGAATATCATAGCTGAGAGCAAAAACTGAGCCCTGGCTCCCGGCAAAGGCCTGGCTAGCCATTTTAACCAGCTCCTTGAATCCAGTACAATTTTAGCCTCGGCATATTTCCAGCTCCTGGTATTTCCATTAAGTGGGAAAAACAGACTTTTTAAGCCAGGTCTCTCTCCCTCTCTCTTTTTCTTCCCTTCTTTTAACAAGTGAAATGTTTTATGCTAGCTTTTGCAATGGTACATTTTATGGGGCAACAGGAACAAGCTGTTAAACTGGTGGGATATCACAAAAATTCCCAGAGGCCACTATCTTGAGTTATTGGGGTGGGGGCATAGGCCTTAGACCCCTCAGACTCTATTGCACCACCTTAATCTCCTTGCAGTCTTGGAAATACTATTGAAATGTACTAAGCTGCTTTCCTAAGTGTTAATGATGATAGATAGGGGCTCAAATTGCAGGTTGAGAAATAAGAGACTGGGAGATCTAAAAATAAAGAGGATTTCATATGCATTCTTTTTTTAAAATCATTCAGCAAATATTTACTGAATTCCTGCTATGTATTAGGCATTGTGCTAAGAGCTGAGGGGTACAACAGAGAAGCAGCCAGACATGCCGTGAGTTGCTCGTATAGTACAGAGAATGTGCTCCTACTCTCACTGTGGAATTGAGCTGAGTAACTCACTAGTCCCTCAGGTTCTTGTTGGTTCTGTGATTCTAAGTGCCTACTTGTCCCCATGCCCAGATCCACCATGGCACTGGTTTGAAGGACTCTTTTGAGGTTATGAATCATTCTCACTGATCAAGGCTCTTTTTTGGGTTTTCGAAGGTGAAATCTTCAGTATCAAATCAAAGGGCATCTGGTTTGACATTTCTTAGGGGACATTAATTTATCAGACTGCAGTTTCCTTGAGGGTTTGCCTTACTGTTCAGATAATACCATTTGGTAAGCACATTGCTATCTTCAGAGGAAGAATACAATACAAATACCAAACTTCTGATGTGCTTTCATCATTGTCTATATTCCAACTCTTGGAATTGCTCTTCTTAGAATCATTTGATTTGTAGGATCCTGCATTCTTGCCATTGGTATTTATGCAGAGATGGGGGTGCTGCTGGCACATTTTGCCATAAGATAGGAGAGAGATTGCTCTGAGTATCAGAATTCCTTCCAATTCTGTGATTCAGGGAAGACCATACCGCATACAGGAAACTACCCATAGCTAAAGCATTCTTTCATTACATCTAATTTGCCTTCAGGAGAGGATGACAGACCCAGCATAATACCAGTGAGATTCTTAAGTCCAGGCCAAAGGGTACAGAAAGTGACAAAGCCTAATGTGAGTTTAAATTCCACTCATCTCAAAATGTATCAAAACCAGGAAATTGTCACAAAAAGAGAAATACTGTATGATTCCCAATTAATGCACCTAAAGTAGCAAATTCATAGGCACAGAAGTTAGAATGGTGCTTGTCAAGAGCTGGGAATAAGGGAGAATGGGGAATTGTCTCATGGGGACAAAGTTTCAGTTTTGTGAGATGAAAAAGTTTTGGAGGTTGGTAGCACAACACCATGAATGTTCATGGCACTACTGAACTGCTCACTTAAAAATAGTTAGCATGGTAAATTTTATGTCATGTATTTTACTACAGTTAAAAAACAAAACAAAAAGCAAGGGACAAGTATACGGGTAGATCAAAAATGCTTTAGTGAGGAAAAAATTAGAAAGCCAAAATTCATAATGTCAAGAGCAGGGCAGGCACTGGGTGGGAGCAAAGGCTCCAGACAAGAGACAGTGCCTGGGACTATTTTCAAAATCCAGATTTTATGTCCAAAATATGCTCTTGTTGGGAGCTGTTGTGCAATTCCATCTGGATGCCCCGGTTTAGAGGCACCAACCATGGTGAACACATTGGACAGTGGCAAATGCCTTTAGCCTGCAGTACAGACAAGAGGCATATACCCCAAAGATACATGGCTTGAAACACCTGCAGAACCAAGCAAAACTTTTCCAATTGCGCTAATACATTGTTCCTTTGGCCCTCACCAAACTGAGCAGGACCCTCAGAAGAAAAGCATTTCTCTGGTTAATGGACTCTAAGAAACAGAAAGAGGAGATGGAAAGGATTAAGAAGCCATGACAAAAAAGAATCAAATAAAAATATTGAGTGTCATATGGTACCATAAAATTTTTACTACTTATTTAGAAGCTCTTTGTAATGTTCGCAACTTTGCCACTTGAAAATAATCTGGTTTCTCCAAATTTAGACCAATAAAGATTTTCAGGCTGTCACCCATATTATAGGACCTCTTCAAAGTTCCAGAAATGTGCTCTCTGAACTTTAAGCCCAACATTTACAAAATTGAAGACAAATCAAACATGCTTTTCCTCCTGAGTGCTCCTGCCCAATATGGCACTAGTATCGCTGCAGCCACCCTTGAACTGTTGGAGTCAAGGAAACTCTCCTCACCTCACACCAGTCTGGTTGCCAAAGCTCCTCCACTGTGCCCAGGGATACCTGCCATCCTCAGCTCCTCCTTTCCTCCTCGGCCTCTGCTCTGATTCAGCTCATAACATCAATCTCTTGCTTGGTATGTTACTTGAGCTTCTTAACCAGACCCAGCTTTCACTCTCCTGGTTTCTACTCAACTTTGAAACAGATACCTGAGCTATATGCTTATGCCCCTCCCTTAAACGCCTTGGGTGGTCTCCCAGTGTTCACCAATCAAAGTCCAAACTCCTGAGTCTCAATTTCATGTCTCCACACAATCTTTCCAAAACTCACCTCTTCAGCCTATCTTCCACTGCCTCCCTTTAGTGCCTCTGCTTTACCATATCCCACTACTCACCATTCCCCAAACATGGTAGGAAATTTTCCACACCTATGCTTGCAAAATACTCTTCCCTCAACCAGGATGTTCTTATTATCTTCCTCATCTTTAATTCTACCCATCTGTTATAGTTTATCCCAAATCTCCTTCCTAAAACTCACCACAAGCCTTCCCATTGGAATGAATCATTTCTTGTTCACACTCAACTGTTACTAAATGCCTAAATATGTGTTCGGTACCAAGTCACAGGTCCTATTTTCAGAAAGCTTAAAGTGAGCCATAAAGAAAACATATTGTAGTCTTTATGTATTTCTTGCCTATACTTGTTTACATTTTTATCTCCCCACAAGGTGATAATATTTCTTGATGGTAGAAAGATGTCTCACTAACCTCTTTAACCTCCATGGATGTAGTAATAGTGTTTTGAATTTAGTAGGTGCTCAACAAAAGTCAACTAGATGAATGAACAAATAAATGGAATAATTCATCTTTACATGCCAACTTACTATGCCATTACATTCCAGACTTTAATGGCAAGGAAACTTCAAATATTTTCACCTTCGTGTTTCATTGCAAACAAGGAATTCAAAGCAACTCATTTTCACATCTTTTAAACCCAGTTGATAGGTACGGTTTAATATATAATTTATAGCAGCTTTTCCCTTTCCCAGCAACATCTAGTCAGAAATGAGAAGGAAAAAATCTCATTCACATCAGCTACAAAATTGTAAAATATTTGAGTATAAATTTACCAAGGGTACAGCACCAACTTGAAAGAAAATACAACTATTACATTTTACTAAAAAGCATAAAACTAGATCTAAATAAATAGAAAGATACAGCATGTCTCTGGAAAGGAATCATTAAGTAACGAAAATGTATTTTTCTGAACTATGACATAAATATAATGCTACTCTACTCAGCAAAAGATAAAACAAAAAAGCCAGTCATATTTGCCAAGTTAAAATTGACATAAAGCCATATAGGCATCTCAAAAATGTTACATACCTTACCAGAAGTAATAATTATTTTTCTTGACTTAGGTGCTAGTAGACTTATTTGCCAGCTAAAGAATATTATATACAATCATATGGTATAGACATTTCCTGAACACATTTCCAAAGATATCTTTGAAAAAAATTACATCCTCCCTGGTGTTGAACTGTATTTTAATTTAGGCTCTCTGAAGATGCTGGTTGTGCAGATATTAACAGCAAAATCTGCTTCTAATAATAAATCCCAAGTTCTTATTTTTAATAGGTGAATAACTCCATAGCTTTGATGAGGAGGACAGTGCTGGAAAAATTTCCATCAGTCTCATCAGAGAACCCCCTAAGCATTAGTGAGCATTCCCCTAAGCCAGCAGTCCCAACATTTTTGGCACCAGGGACAGGTTGCATGGAACACAATTTTTCCATAGACTGAGGGGCAGGGGTGGGGGATGGTTGTCATATGAGTGGACAATTGATTTATTCTGGTTTCTGTGCAGTCAGACCTCTCTGCTGATGATAATCTCTACTTACAGCCTCTCCCCAGCACTGGCATCACCACCTCAGCCCCACCTCAGATCATCAAGCATTAGATTCTCATAAACAGCTCACACCCTAGATCTCTCCTAACACAGTTTACAGAAGACTTTTGCATTCCTATGAGGATCTAATGCCGCCACTGATGTGACAGGAAGCGGAGCTCAGGTGGTGATGCGAGTGATGGGGGGTGACTGTAAACACAGATGAAGCTTGGCTGACTCATGCTCCCTTCACCTCCTGCTGTGTGGCCTGGTTCTTAACAGGCCATGGACCAGAACCAGTGTGAAGCCTGGGGTTGGAGACCACAGCCCTAAACCAAAAGTCAAAAAAGCATAGGAGGAAAGAGGATTTTTAGTGGGTATGATGGGTTATGGTTTAGAGAAACTCACACAACCTACCCCACATTTCATCATGGAGCTTATTTTGGCCAATATACCATGTGTGATGTGACCAAGAGCTTGAAAATCACTTGCACAACTGACTGTGCTCCCTTTCACTTCTGCCATTCCTGTGAGATCAGCATCCATGGGTGAGCCTAATGGTCCCAGGAGGAAGAGAGGCACATGAGAAAATCCGGTCCAGCCAGACCACCTGAACCTAGAAAACCCAGACATGTAAGCAATACAAGTGTTTATCGTGGTGGGGCTCTTAGATGTAGGAGCTGTTTGTGATGCAGCAATAGAATATAGTAAGCTAATACTCCTTCTCCTGGATCACAACCATCTTCAACCCCACTTTAGCTTAGACCCAGGCTACTATCGCTGGACATCTTTTATTACCCATTCAGTTCTATGCTCCATCTTTCTCCATCCTGCTTCCTGGCCTGGAACACAGACCTATAGGAACTGTATCAATAGGTTCCCTTCCCTCAGGTTTCCAGTTGAGCCCAGTCATGGGGAGCTGTAAAAGAGGTTGCTAGGAGAAGAGTGAGGTCAGGACATTTATTCTCCTGACTTTCTGCCTGTGACATCACCTTAGACTCACTGTGTCACTTGACCAATGGTCCTTTCTACTTGACTCTTCCAGAATTCTGGGAACAGCCCCCTCTTTTGTCTAATTGGGTCTAGGGTGGTAATGGTTTCATTGCCACTAATCCTTTGTTACTGAACCATCTCCTGTGATCTCTTATTCCCCAGAACACTCACCTTTGTAGATAGTCCTCCTGTGAAGAAATCATCCTAGACATGCCCTAATTTGGGAAAGTGTGCTGACTCTGTCCTATTGGGATCCTGAATGATGCATGTCCCTCTGGGTCTCTAACACCTTCCTCCCAACATTACTTTTCTGATGACAGCTTACCTACTGGACACTGCACCAGCCATTTCTCTTTTAGACTTCTGCTTCATCAATCCACTCTGTCTGATTTTACAGCTTTCACGTTGGACATGGTCAGACACTGAACCAAATTTAAGGGTGTGCTAGTTGTCACTAGGCACTAGAGATACAGAAGTCCCTGCTTTCAAGGATTTCATCATCTAGTGGGGGAAATAGATGAATCAAATTAAAATACAGCATGGCAGGATCATGCAAAGACAGGATGGAGTGGAAGCCCTAGAAGAAGGAGGCTGTAACACAGGACTTCCAGGAAAAGGAGGAGCTGTGAAAGTAATGATGAGAGAGAAAAGGATAACATACAGAAATCTCAGAATCACCTAACAGGGAAATGCAGAGCTGCATATATCCAGCTGCATCCCTTTGACTGGATACATTTATTTGTTTTACACATTGGGCTTCCATAAATAATTTCTTTTTATTGATGCATAGTATTTGTACATATTTAGAGGGTACATGAGCATTTTGAAACATATATACAATGCGTAATGGTCAAATCAGGATATTTAATATATTCAGCACCTCAAATATTTATTATTTCTTTGTGTTGGGCACATTTCTAATCTTCTAGTTATTTTGAAATATACAATATACTATTGTTAACTATAGTCACCTTACTGTGCTATCAAACACTAGGGCTTATTCATTCTAACTGTATGTTTATACACATTAACCAACCTCTGTTTATCTCCATCCCCTCCCATACTCTTCCCAGGCCCTGCTAACTGTCATTCTACTTTCTATCTCTGTGAGATCAACTTTTTTAGCCCCTACTTTTATCTATCTGTGCTTGACTTATTTCACTTAACACAATCATCTCCATTTACATCCACATTGGTGCAAATGACATGATTTTATTATTTTTATGACTGAATAATATTTCATTATACACATAAATACACATCCATACACACACACCACACACACACTATATTTTCTTTTCTTTTTTTGAGACAGAGCCTCAAGCTATCCCCCTGGGTAGAGTGCCATGGCACCACAACTCACAGCAACGTCCAACTCCTGGGCTCAAGCAAGTGTCCTGCCTCAGCTTCCCAAATAGCTGGGACCACAGGCGCCCACCACAACGCCTGGCTATTTTTGTTTTTGGTTGCAGCCATCATGTTGTTTGGTGGGCCCAGGCTGGATTCGAACCCACCACCTTAGGTGTATGTGGCTGGCACCTTAGCCACTTGAGCCACATGCGCCAAGCCACTATATTTTCTTTATTCATTCTTCATAAAGGGACTCTTAGGTTGTCATCTTGGCTATGGTGAATAATGCTGCAATAAACACAGGGGTAGGGGTATCCCTCTGGTATACCAATTTCCTTTCCTTTGGATAAATATCCATAAGTGGGATTACTAGACTGCATTATAGTTCTATTTTACTAGATTGTATCATAGTTCTATTATTTAAAGAAACCTCCATACTGTTTTCCATAATGACTGTACTAATTTACATCCCCACCAACATTATTTAAGAATTCCGTTCTCTCCACATCTTGACGACATTTGTTATTTTTCAGTCTTTTTTATAATAGCTATTCTAACTGTGGCAAGGTGATATTTCATTGTGATTTTTGATTTGCTCTTCCCTGATAATTAGTGATATTGAGCATTTTTTTTCATGACTTTTGGCTATTTGTATGTCATCTTTTTTTAAAAAAATGTCTGTTCAAAAGCTTTTGCCCATTTTTAGTGGGATTGTTTTTTTGCTGTTGAATACTATGAGTTCTTTATATATTCTGTATATTAGTCCCTTGTTAGATTAATAGTTTGTAACTATTTTCTTCCATACAACAAGTTGTCTTTTCACTTTGTTGATTGTTTCCTTTGCTGTTCAGAAATTTGCAGTTTAGTATTGTCCTGTTTGTCTATTTGGGGATTTTTTTACATGTGCTTTAAAGTCTGAGCCTATGGCTAAATCTTTGCTTGGTCAATGTGCTAAAGCATTTTCCCTATGTACTAAGGCATTTTCCTTTTAGTATTTTTGTAGTTTCAGGTTTTACATGTAAGTGTTTAATCCAAATAAATCAGTTCTTTTGAACAAAAAATTCAAAGACTTTAAAATTTGAAAGCTTCTAAATCAGAGAATAGATGAATATAAGTTGAAAATCTGAAACCACTAATACCTGTGAACAAGAGATAATAAAATCAGATGAAACACACAATAGACTAGGAAATAGTGAATATTTTCATTGCTTGGGACTAATAGCATTAATTAAAATAGTTGTGAAACCAAGGGGTGGGTAGCTTTCAGTAACCATGGACTCTAGAAGGCAGAGGCAAAGGTGAAGAGATGCTCTAATAGATACCTGGGGTTTGAGAAAATATTTGCTTTAATTACATCGGACAAAATGTACGACAAAAATGCTTTATTTGCCTGAGCATTTGAATTTTAAAAACTATATTCTGTCTAGAAGCATAACTAATGCAGATTTTAAAAAGAAAATTATTCAA
This sequence comes from Galagoides demidoff, assembly GCA_963574575.1. Taxonomy (NCBI): domain Eukaryota; kingdom Metazoa; phylum Chordata; class Mammalia; order Primates; family Galagidae; genus Galagoides; species Galagoides demidoff. The sequence continues at coordinate 47,780 of CAUYQV010088980.1, forward strand.
AAGACCAATAGGAGGTCACTGCTTCTGTCATTTTGAAATGAATGGGTAGGGAATGCATAGAAGCAGTGGAAAATCTGAGGAAATAATCCAAAAATATCTATGGCATAGGATAAGCCAGTCCTCAGCTGAGAGGCTAGGAGTTTATGAAAACTGACAAGACTCAGTAATTATCAACTTTTATTGTCTGAGCACCTATTCTTTTGGGCTTTATGCTATGAAATTGCTCTTAATCATATTCAGAGTTTAAATTATGTCCTGGGAATTATGCTATGAATTTTATTAACAAAAACCACAAAATTGATAATTTTACTAGTAAAAATATATAATTATTAATTCTAAAATATAATAATTATTGAGCACTTGCTACGTACCTAGTCTTAAGCCAAGAGTTTTATATACTTATCCAGTTTCCTGCCTGCAATTAATTACATGTGTTATCCATTGTTTACTCATTCATGTATTACTTTTTCTTCCATATACACCTATATTGTATGAATTATTTAAAGAATATTATGAATTTGGTAAATAGACAAAACACATAGACCCAAAGAAGTGTCTCAGTCCCTATGCTCTATCTAGAAATAGAGCCATGGCACCAGCAAAATAGACAAGGGCACTGTTCTGAAGAAGCTCTAGTAAGGAAGATGAATAATTACCCCCCAAAAGCAGTAAATACCTGATGTTTTAGATGGTGATAAGTCATGAAGTGACAAAAAATGAAAGAGAGCAAGGAAGACAGATAAAACTGGTGGGAGGGCAGGTGACTAGGACTCTTTTATACTATAAGGCGGTAGGAAAGGTCTACCTCTCTGAAAAAGATATTTCAGCAGAGACACGAAGGAGGTGAGTGCAAAATTGTTCCAAGCAGAAGTAACAGAGGTAGATGCCCTTATATGACCCCTCTCACAAACAAGGACTCCAGGACTGATACAGGCAGCATAGACATAACGTTCACCAAATATGCCATTTGCTTCTCTACATTTCTCTGGACCCTTCCAGTTAAGCAGCATAATGACTGGAAATGGTTATAATTTAATAGAAAAAGTTTGAGTCATGTACATTTTATTTACAGGATTCTATGCCTTTTATTACAAAATTAATAATGTTTTATAAATCATTCAAGCAATATGGTAGTATGCTAAGAAAAGGTGAAAGTCTCCCTTAATCTGGCTTTCCACAGATCATCATAATTAGTAAGCATGTGCCCTTCCAAACATTTTGTTACAGCAGCATATTATTATGGAGAAATAAGGAGGTCAGTTTCATAAAATCTATATAATTGATTGTGAATATTGTTTGACTAACTATACCATAGTACTGGACAACAAAATGTAAGTGAAAAAGATATGTGTCACTTCCAGGCTAAGGCAACAAAAAGCCCACACAAATTATCTGGTTACTTTCTTCCCTAGCATCTCAAGTGTAGAACCTCCAATTCTGCAGATGCAGCTGTGAGGTGGTGGCGCTTTTATCAGATTGCTTGACTAGATGAAGAGAGCTGTTCCCCCCCTGACCTTTCCATGGCTTATGATATGAATGGGAACTAAACTTTATTAGGTTAAATTTCTGAGACTTGAGGACTGCTTGTCATTACAGCATAGTCTAGTCCATCCTGACTAATACAGAGAGGTTAAGAAAATTCTTAGGAATTTTCTTTAAAAATGAAAATTAAAAATTAAATATGATTTTCCTACCAACTAGATGGAGAGATAGCTTCAAATTCAAGTCTGTTTGAGTCTGTCCTCACTCAATTACATTGCTATCCATAAAAATTCATCTTTGATCTTATTAAACTATCTGGTAAGATAGGTGTCACTAACTTCATTTTACAGAGGAGATAACTGAGGTTTAGAGATAACATCATTTGTCAAAGATTATAGAGTTGGCAAGTAGCAGAGCTAAGATGCAAACTATCTACACCCATGGCCCATATCTTCTTTTCCTTTACACTAGAAATGAAAGCTTGTCCTATTTATATAATGACTCAGAAATAGATATTGGTGTGATCATTTATGCTAGTAATCAATTTAGTCAAGAATCATAAAATCTTAAGGAGTCTCCATTTACCTTCTTAAAGGAGTATTACAAAATGTCTTTGAGGTAAGTATCAGTGTTGGGCAGTATACTGGCATTTCAATTTGTATACTGATAACTTATACATTTTTGGAATAAAGTAGTAAAAACATTGTCTCATGTAAAAATATATAGCAGAGGAGGCAATACGGCCAAGTAGAACCCTCAAGTGATCATCCCCTGGCAGGAACACCAAATTGAACAACTATCCAACTTAAAGCACCTTCAAAAGAATGAAAAATCATCTAAGTGATGATGGTACCTGCTTTTAACATCAAGGAAAGAGGCACTGAAAAGGATAGAAAAGATAATCTTGCATAACTCCTCCCACATCCTGTGACAGGGCCACATGGAGGGAGAATCCGTATACTTGGGAGAGAGAGAGCAAAATGATGATAGGACTTTGAATTGGAACTCAGGGCTGCCGTGTCACATTGGAATACAAAATAGGGCAGAATTCTGTGGGCATCCATGGAGGGAGCATTCAGGGGTCCTCAAACTTTTTAAACAGTTCACTGTCCCTCAGACCATTGGATGGCCGGACTGTGCGCCCCAGGACAAGTCGACTGCTAAGCAGGACAGGCAGTGGTGGCAAAAAAACACCCAGCAGACCGGATAAATGTCCTAGGCAGGCAGCATGTGGCCGCGGGCTGTAGTTTGAGGACACCTAAAGACCATCCCCAGCCAAAAGAAAATCCTCTATTCCAGCCCCAGGAACCTGAGCTTTGGCTAGCTCCACCACTGGCTAAACAAAGTGGCCTTAGGGACCCAAATAAATTTGAAAGGCAGACAGGTCTCAAGGACTGCAGTCCTTGGGAAAGTCTTAATGCTGCCCTGGGCTTGAAGTCAGTGGACTCAGAGTGCACATGACACCAGCTATGTCATCCAAGGGAGTGCTTGCACGACCCCTTCCCCAATTCCAGGCAATGCAGCTCAGGAAGAGTCTTCTGCTTGGGAAAGGAAAGGGGAGAGTACAAAGATCCTTATCTTGCAAGTTGGGTATCAGATCAGCCCCAGTAAAATAAAGTACCAAGCAGATTCCTGAACACCTCTTCCCCTGATTCCAGGGCTTAACTCCTGTGCAGCATTTCTAGACCCACCATGGTCCAGAAGAGAACGCACTACTATGAAAGAAAGGACACAATCTATGCAGTGTTCACCACCTGCTGACTAAAGAGCCCTTGGGCCAGTGATAAACAGCAGCAGCATCCAGGCAGTAGTTTACACAAGTCTTGGGCAAGACTCAGTATTTTATTGGCTTTAGGTATGACCCAGTGCAGTCACAGCTGTGGTAGCCATGGGAATACTCACACTACTCCTCCCCAACTCCAGGCAGCTGAGCAGGAAGAGTGAGACTCCTTCTGTTAAAGGGAAAATGAGGGAAAAGGATGAGAAACTTTGCCCAGTCTTCCAAGGAATTCTCCCACATCTTACCCATGTCCACCAAGATAGTACCATCTGGAGTCTATAAGTCATAACTTTACTAGACTTGGGGTGCCCCCTAGTGCTGATGTAGCTGCAGTGGCCAAAGACTTAACTCACAGCAATCAATTTCTTGGGTATAAGCAAGTTCAGACTCTGATGATGAGAATAAAGACCTGACTCTTCAATGCTCAGACATCAGTGAACATTCACAAGCATCATGAACATCTTGGAAAACCTGACCTCACCAAACAAACTAAATAAGGCACCAGTGATCAATCCTGGAGTGATGGACAGGGAATTCAAAATAGTTGTCATGAGGAAGCTCAGTGAACTCCCAAACACAGAGAAGGAACTTAGAATTCTATCAGAGAACTTTAACAAAGATAATGGAGCAATTTTTAAAAATCAAGCTGAAATTCTGGAGCTGAAAAATTCAATTGACAAACTGAAAAATGCATCAGAGTCTTTCAAGAGCAGACTTGATCAAGCAGAAGAAAGAATTAGTGAGCTTGAAGATAAGCTACATGACAATACACAGTAAGAAGAGAGAAAAGAAAAAGAATAAAAGAGAAGAACCATGCCTTCAAGATCTATAAAATAGCCTTGAAGGGACAAATCTGAGAGTTATTGGCCATAAAGAGGAGACAGACAGAGAGATTGGGGTAGAAAGTTTATTTAAATAATTAATAATAAAGAACTGTCCAAACCTAGAGATAGATATCAATATTCAGATACAAGAAGGTTATATACCAAGCATATTTAACCCAAGTAAGATTACTTCAAAGCATTTAATAATCAAATTCCCAAGGGTCACACATGAAGAAAAGATCCTGAGGGTAGCAAGAAGAAAGAAACAAATGACACAGAAAAAAAAAAAAATTCACGACATGTAACATCTACTTCCCAGTGGAAACCAAACCTTACAGGCCAGCAGTAAGTGGCATGACATATATATTCAAAATGCTGAAGGAAATAAAAATCATTAATATGAGGATATTATATTCTGCAAAAATACCCTTAAGACAAAGAAGAAATAAAGATTTTTCTAGACAAACAAACACAGGATTTCTTGAATACCAGAGCTGTCTTACAAGAAATGGCAAGAGGAGTTCCTCAATCTGAAAGAAAATGGTCATTAATGAGCAATAAGAAATCTGAAGGGATAAAACTCATTGAAAATAGTAAATACACAGACACAGAGAACACTCTATTATTATGATTGCAGTGTGTAAATCACTCATATATTTAGCAGGAAAAATAAAAGACAAATCTATCAAGAATAATAATTACAGGCTCGGCACCTGTGGCTCAAGTGGCTAAGGTGCCAGCCACATACACCTAAGGTGGCAGGTTCAAATCCAGCCCGGGCCTGCCAAACAACAATGACGGCTACAACCAAAAAATAGCCAGGCATTGTAGCAGGCGCCTGTGGTCCCAGCTACTTGGGAGGCTGAGGCAGGAGATTCGCTTGAGCCCAGGAGTTGGAGGTTGCTGTGAGCTGTGATGCCACAGCACTTTACCCAGGGGGACAGCTTGAGGCTCTGTCTCAAAAAAAAAAAGAATAATAATTACAATAACTCTTTAAGAGATAGATAGTATGAAAAGATATTAATGAAAACAATATGCCAAAAAGTGGGTGAAAAGGGATGGAGTTAACATGTAGAGGAGTTTTTTTCGGGGGGGGGGGAGCTTGGGGTTTTGTTTTTGGTTGGGTTTTTTGTTTGTTTGTTTTGCTTTGCTTTCTCTTTGCTTGTTTGTTTTTTGTAAGAAGAGTTAAGTTGTCATTATTTTAAAATAATTGGTTATAAGATTCTTTTGCAAGCCTCATGGTAACCTCAAATTTAGAAAACCTACAACAAAAACATTTTTAAAAAAAGCAAGAAAATAAGAAACTCTACTAAAGAGACTAACTTTTACAGAAAGGAAGAGAAGTAGGAAGGAAGAAAGGACTCCAAAACAATCCAGAAATCAAACATATGGGAATAGTAAGTTCGTACCTATCAATAGTAACATTGAGTGTAAATGGACTACACTCTCCAGTGAAAAGATAGAGAAGGGGTAAATGATGCTGGGGAAACTGCATGTCCTTATGCAGAAGAATGGAACTAGACCCCTATCTCTCATGATATACAAGAATCAAATATAATGGATTCAAGACTTAAATCTAAGACATGAAACTATATAACTTCTAGAAGAAAATATTTCAGGACATTGTTCTGGGTGAGGACGTCTTAAGTTGTACCCCCAAAGCATAGGCAACCAAAGCAAAATCAGACAAATGGTATCACATCAAGCTAAAAATGTTTGCACAGCAAAATAAACAATCAACAAGGTAAAGACACAACGCCAGAATAGAAGAAAAAATGTACAAACTATACTTTGAAAAGGGATTAAGAACCATAACATATAAGGAACTCCAACAATTCAATCAAAAACTAAATAATCTATTTAAAAACTGGGCAAAAGTTCTGAATAGACGTTTCCAAAAGAAGACATACAAATGGTCAACATGGATATGAAAAATGGTCAACATTATTAGTCATTATAGAAATGCAAGTCAAAACTACAATAAGATATCACCTCACCGCAGTTAAATTGGCTTTTATCAAATAGACAGGCAATAACAAATTCTGGCAAGGATGTGGAGAAAAGGGAACACTTATACACTATTGGTAGGAATGTAAATTGGTACTACCAGTATGGAAAACAATACAGAGGTTTCTTCCAAAACTTAAAATTGAAGTAGCATATGACCCAGCAATCCCACTGCTAGGTAGATATCCAAAAGAAAGAAAACTAGTACGCTGAAAAGATATCTGCACTCCTATGTTTATTGCAATGCTATTCACAATAGCTGGATGTGGAAAAGCTAAGTGTCCATCAACAGATAAATGGATAAGAAAATACAGTACTTATACACAATGAAATATTATTCAGCTCAATATTATTCAGCTCATGAAAGAATTGAATCCTGTCATTTGTGATGACATGAATGGAAATGGAGGACATTATGATTAGAGATATAAGCCAAAAATAGAATGATGAATTTTGCATTTTCCCACTCATTTGTGGGAGATAAGAAATAAAACAATTGGTCTCATGGGGTTATAGAGAAGAACAATAGGTACCAGAGGGAGGGGCCAGGGAATAAAGTAGGGATAGTTAATGTGTGCACAATATATAGTTAGATAAAAATGAACAAGATCAGCACAATAGAATGACTATAGCCAACCATACTATGATGACTATGAAAATAACTAGCATATAAAATAACTTAAAAAGTAGGATTGGACCATCCCTAAAACAAAGAAAGGATAAATTCTTGAGGTGATGAATACCCCTCAAAAAAATATATACCTACATACCATTTTCAAAATCACATGTGTTAGGCCAACAGTCCAAATGGTCTCATCTCCATGTCCATATAGTTCAGGTTCACTGTGAGCTGGCCCAAAGGGCATCATAAAACAACATTCCCAAGATAATGCAGGCAAATTCCCAGCCAGATCCCATCCATCTAATCTCTACCAGATGTGGAAGTAGTAAAGGCAATTGGCAATGGATTCAAAATCAAGGTTATCAGTTGTGCAGAAAAAGGCAAGATGAACACCACGTGCAGCCTTTTAAGAAAAGTACAGTCAGAAAAGCAGTGTCATCAGGATAAAGAGGGCACCAAGGTGGGAACATCAGAGACAGAAATATCTCTTTAGTCATACCTCTGCTGGAATCGATGGAACTGATAGAGGTTTGCGAACAGTTCGGTCTGGCCACTGTACTTCACAGCAATAATTTTTGTGGATAATCTCTCACTATCTAGTATCTTACTAAATTCAAGCTTTAGAATGCATCACCATCAGCTGGAGAGCTTTTTAAAACACAGATTTCCTGGGTCTCATCTCAAAGACTGATTGAGCATGTGTGGCAGACAGAGCCAAGAATTTCTAACAAGTTTCTTGAGGGGGAACCACACTTGGAGCCCCATGTTTAAGGGATTTGGGAGAAAATTGAGTGGATGGAGAAGAAAAAAATGATAAAAGAAATGACTCAAAAAAAGGTGGGTTTTTTTTCCTGAGCTGAAGAAAAACTTCAATATTCAGAGTTAAAGAGCACCCTGACAATCAGAACATACACTGAAAGGATATACATCGACAATACGCCCCAGTGAGATTTATGAATTTCAAAAATTTTTTTAAAAATGTAACAAATGAAATGAAAATACAAAATAAACATCTTACTGAGGGGGGAGATACACTGATAGCACTTATTTATAAACTTAATGTTAGGCAAAAACAGTATAATCTCTAAAAGAATCCATTAAATGGTGGTGACCTTAGAATTCAATATAGAACCAAATTATCTTCCAAATGTAAGGGCAAAGGAGCAATACTTTTAACATCAAGGACCCAAAAATTTTACAACTTTTACTTAAAAATATTACTTAACGGTATATACCAGGGAAATGATTTAAAGTTACCTAAAAGTTAAAGAAAGGCCAAGTGGCATATAGGAAATAGGGAGTGATGAGACCCCTGGGGGAAAATATTTAATTCTAAATGATTGTTGATATTAACAATATGGTTATAATTTTAATACAATTAAGAAGGCATTCCCTCCAATATTTTTTAAATACTTTTAAAAATCCAAATTAAAATTTCGAAGTATTTCAATAAAAACTTTAGGGAGGCATCCCAGGGATGGGGTGCTTCTTGCAGCTATAAGTTAGCTGCATTCTACCAATCAGATGCACGCTGTCTAGACTTGTACTGGAGAGCTAGTGACAAAAGAAAGCAGGGTCCATGAAGAACCATGCTTAGAGCTGGGCCCTGGTGGTGGCAGAGCAATCTTCTGACTGGGCCTCTTTCTGGAATACAATTTGGGGGCATTATTCTTGGCTGCTTAGCCTCCAAGCCTGGTTCTCCAACTCTCCTTGCAACTCTAGAAGATACTCAATTTCATGGGCAAATTGAAATGTTAAATTGGAAATAGAGACGGAAAAGCACCAGGATACAATTATCATAACATTCCTAAACAGGGAACGAAATAAAATTGCAAAAATTTCCAAGCAGGTGGCTTAGAACCAATATGCTGTTTACATTGTAAAAAAGTTTTTCTGCTGAGTTCACCAGAGTTAATTTCTACTCCTTGCAAATAAGATACATGATAGATACAACAACCTTAATGAACCCACAGCCATAACTGATTGGTCAAAAGATGGGAACCCCATCCCAGCTTGACTGTTTGGCTGTCCAGTTCTGTGTTAACAACACATAGTGGCCCAAGATGATAATTTGATATCTCCCAATGTTCAGTGGGTTGCTAGATTCAACTGGGAAGTGTCCCTTGGAATCTCTCATGTCCCTACAGTCAGATATCAGTGGGGCCTGTGGTCATCTGAGGCTTGGCTAAGCTGAGCGTCTAAGATGATTCACTTACGCACCTGGCAGTTGTTCTCTTTCCACTGGGAGCTCAGCTCGGGCTGTCAACCAGAGCACCTCTACATGGCATCTCCATGTGGTCTGAGTTTCTCTCAGCATGGCAGCTGAGTTCTGTTATAATTAGGAACATCTAAGAACTAGAACTCCAAGAGCCACAGGTGGGGACTGCAAGGCTTCAAATTGACGCATCCTCCCCATTCAAGACTGAAGCACAGAGAAGGCTCAGACTCGGGGAAGGGACCTACAGAAGTGCATATGGTGGACAGAAAAATGGCCTTGCTGATATGTTGCTCTTAGCCCCAGAGAGACCTGGACATAGAACTTACGGAAGTGTAAAATAATGAATTTGTGTTAAGCCACAAGATCTGCAGCAATTTGTTATGGCAGCAATAGGAAATGAACATAGACATGAATGGCTCACTGGGATATTATTTCTGGACACCAAGTACTGAGCTACAAGATTCTTTTCTTAGGAATTTAGAATTATTAAAAAGTTAGTCACTCTACTAGATGAAAGAGATCTATGGGGCGGCACCTGTGGCTCAAAGGAGTAGGGCACTGGCCCCATATACCTGGAGGTGGCAGGTTCAAACCCAGCCCCAGCCAAAAACTGCAAAAAAAAAAAAGAGAGAGAGAGAGAGATCTATGGCCAGAAAATGCTGGTGGCAGTGTATTTTCTAACTTGTGCTTTGCAATCAAAATATAAAATGACATTTATTTTAGAAATAACTATTTCTAACTTATTTTAGAAATAAATTAATGATATCAACCCTAATTAAACAGTGAAAACTCCAGACATTCAACCTGCTATATTTCCTTCATTGTGACAAAAAGCTTTTACTAATTTACCTAAGCAATCAGTTTATTTCCTGTAATCATGAAACTATTTAAACCTAAAGACAGTCATTTGCCTTAATAAATTCTTTAAGTAGGAAAGAAAGGTATACCTATGACTTGGTGTAGTTATAAAATAAATTTTCAAATGTTACTACCTTTGAGTGGGAACTAGCAGATGGGAAGCAGAGTATCTCGATAAGGAAAGTTAAAGACTAAGAATTTAGGTGTCTGAGTCACCCATGTGTATTGACAGCAACTGGTCTAAACTAGACATAAAAAAGTTGAAAGGCAAGAAATATTCAGGGGTTTTTTAATACAGTTTTTTATACAACTGTATATTAAGTTTGGTGATAGGACAAAAATTAGCTGAATTCTCAATAATAGTAACTTGCATTTCTTTCCTAATTGTTCTGTTATTCAAGTAAATAAAAACTGAAATATGAATTTTAAGAGTACGGAACTGGCTTGTCCTCAGCTACTGTTTTACTCTTCTTTCTACTGACCAGCAACCACCTCCCCAGGAAATACATGATGATAAAGTTCGGCCAAACTTATGTTAATGGAAATAGCACTTTTAACTGATTTTGAATAAACATAATTTTTGTTTATTTGTTTGTTTGCTTTTTGGTTTTTTGCGGTTTTTGGCCAAGGCTGGGTTTGAACCCGCCACCCCCGGCATAAGGGGCTGGCACCCTACTCCTTGAGCCACAGGCGCCACCCAATAAACATAATGTTTAACCTGAAGATAAAAAAGAACTGAGGCAGAGTCTTCCTTTGATACCAACAAAATTTTGGCGAATGAAGGAAAAGTTCATGCTTCCAAATGCATGTGTCTTTATTCTCATTTAGACAGATGGCAGAGATAAGAGTACTGAGAGAATGTCAGAAAGTTACCTCAATAAAACAGGTCTGAGTTATTTCTATAGGAAAGATGAGGTTAATAAAAGTCCTAGGTGACCCAAGAAGATAAAGGAGGTCAAACTTCATGAATTCACTTGCAGAACTACTTATTATATTTTAGTTATTATACAGTTGAACTTTATTTCTTTTACTTTCAGAGGAAAAACAAATATATCCCAAGAATCACTTCATCAACTTTATACCTTTCTAACTTTATTATTCTAATAATACATGTCTTACAGATTGTTTTTCCATTTTAGTCCTTTAAAAATAATATATAGAGACCCAAAAATATATCATCAGATCATTTCAAAAAAATTTTTTCCTATGACCAACCACTGCCAAAAAAAAATTAAAAGGCAAAATAAGTTGGTTCCTGTTCCTTTCTATGTCTATTGGGCACATAAGATAATCTAACTCATTAAACTAAAGTCACAGGGGCAAAAGACATTGATTCTTCTCCTTCATTTACCCTCCAACCTCCAAGAATAGTCAATTGCTCACATTCAGTCAACCTTCCTATCAAAAGCTGTCTTTTCTATTCCCCTTGTACCCCAGATTTCAGGTCCTTGTTCTTTCTCTCCTGATTTTTTTTGTTTGTTTGTTTGTTTTTTTTTTTCTGAGATAGGATCTGACTCTGTTACCCAGGCCAGAGTGCAGTGATGCAATCATAGCTCACTGCAGTCTTGAATTTCTGGGCTCAAGCAATCCTTCTGCTTCAGCCTACCAAATAGCTGGGACTATGGGTGCACACAACCGTGCCCAACTAATTTGGGCTTTTTTTTTTTTTCTGTAGGGACAGGGATCTTACTCTATTGCCAAAGCTGGTCTTGAACTCCTGGCCTCAAGCAATTCTTCTGCTTCAGCCTCCAAAAGTGCTACAATTAAAGTGTGAGCCACTGCTCCCAGCCTCCTTCTCTACTAGCCATCCTTCGTGCAAAGTTAGATCCTTAAATTTCAGCCTTGAGGGTAGAGTTAGGTTCCTAAAACCCATCCTTTGCTCCCCTCTTATAATGACATCTATTGCCCACAGATTAAAACCCAAATTCTCCATAATAGACAAGGCCCCATAATTTAGGTTCAGTGTTTGCTGTCGCAGCTCCCCAACTGGCTCTCCAGCTCATCCTTCTTCTCATCTCCAGGCTCACCCTGTGCTACCTGAACATACACTGCAATTTTCCGCCTTCGCTGACCCCGTTTTCCCTGCATACCTTTCATCTTCACCTCAATGTTTTCACATTCTTCCCTTTCCTTGAAGCTTTGACACCTCCCAAGAAAAAATAATCATCTCTCCCACACCTGAGTATGTGCTATTTCACTTGTATATCTACCTTTTTTGTCGACTACACCCCCATCCCAAACTGAGCTGCAGTACCCACATTTGCGCACCTGAAGACAAGGATTGTGCCTCACCTGCCATAACATACCGCTTTGCTTATGCTGAACCTTGGCCAATAAACTTTTGCTGAACTGAACTCAAAAAACCGAGCTGCAGGGAAAAAGGAGTTGGGAGAGGGGATATTCTATTGAAATGAAAGGTTCACATTTGTAACCTGACAAACTGTAAATTCATTTCTGCCATGGATAGTCTACTCTATAGTTACTGATTAGGCCAAAGTAAATGAATCTCTAAGCAAAAGATTCATACCAAAACCAGTTTTATTCTTTTCACAATTTTTCTTTTATTTGTTCCATTCTCCTGGGAATTTTCTAAGCAAAAGCTGAGGGACTGACTGAACCGAACCTAAGTCATGCATGATATTCTTGGAATGGAGGTCATGTTGTCCACATGCCTTTCATCTTTAACATACTCTCCCAGGTAGTAAATGTCCGGAATTATCCCTGCACTTTGCTACATGCCACAGAGAGCCCACCTGTGACCAACCTGCAGGGGCAGGGGAAGTGGGGAAGAGCTGTCACTTGTGATGATACTGATAATTTCATAACACCTCCATTCCAAGAATATCATGCATGAAATTGATTCTATTTATTAATATCCCTCTGTGATTCCATTTATTAGCAGCCACTGTGAACCAGTATACTAGCAGACAATACCCACTCGGCCAGAAATAAGAACTGGCATGCGAGTTACTATATGACATAGAGGCTCTGGCTTTAGATCCTCCCTGTGTACCTCTCATTAGCTGAGAAAAATTACCTAACCAATGTCTCAGTTTTCTCACCTTTTATTGAGAATGATAATAGTCCCTACCTTTGCTTTCTCCACTATTGTAAATATCATATGTATATGACCTAATTAACATATGTAAAATATGTTCTTTACTGACCAGAGTAAGTGCTCACTAAGTTTTAGTTTTCATTATCATCGTTATTATTGTTTTAATTACTGGAGAGATATATAAAAGAGAGCATAGCTAAAAAATGACACTATAAAGGAGAAGATGGTATAACTCATATTTTCATTGCTAACATCTACACACATAATCATGAAGGCCCCCCAAAAAGTAATAAAATCCACAACTGTACTCACCAGATTCATCTAACAAAAGTTCCAAATATCCTTATTTATGAAATTGATGTCTTTTCATCTCAACCCCTAGACATGCTCTTAAAATGTAATTGTTCTACTCTTTTCACCCTTTTCTCCATCAAACTCTAGATGGGTTAATATCACACCAATTATTGGCCTGGAACGTTCTCTTTCCTCCACCAACGGTCCTTTAGGGAAAAATGAAGATGTTAGAGGGAGAAGATAGGGGCTCACAAGCAGTGGTGAACATGGGTAGAAGACGAATGCCCAGAACCAGGCAAAAATACCAGGTTGTCACTCGACCATCACTTTCTGAATAAGTACGCATTGATTTTAGTAAATGACGAGATGAAGATGCACTTAATGTTATGTTTTCGGCAACACAGCATACGAGGTGATGATGTGAAGGTGGTATAGCTGGATTTCTATAGCTCTCGAGACTCTATCTCTATGCCCAAATGGTAAAATAATCAGCAGATTTCATAAAATAGTATTACAAGAAGTCATTTGATTTCTAGAAAAAAAAAAAGAATATCTTGGCTTTCCCAATGGTATTTGGAAGGCTGTTTTAGAATAAATTTTATTAGCTTGAATAAGACAGTAAATGAGCATTCCAGCTGTTATTCCATGAAACAGAGCAAGGTGATTGTCTTTCTTGTCTCTTTGTCCTGCTTCATTATATATATTTAATTCTCAAATGCCAACTAGTCCTAACCCCAATTTAACTTTTAGACAACAGTAACATTAAAGAGCTGGACTCAAGGAGAAGGTCACAGTGTCCCTAAAGGGGTAAGATAAATTACTATATTTTATTGATTGTCTTTGCACATTTGACATACAAAACTATTACTTCTCTTCTGGAATTCATATCAGAAATTTATCTTCTTAAGAAAACCATTTTTTAAAAGTTACTTTTTTAAAATTGACACATTAAAATGTGTACATATTTATGCAGTTCATTGTGCTGTTCAGACGCAGGTGTATATTGTGTGATAAGCAAATCAGAGTATTTAGCATATTAACTACTTCATACATTTATCATTTCTTTGTAGTGAGAGGCTGTCAAAACCCTCTCTTCTAGCTATTTTTGAAATATACAATATTATTAACCATAGTCACCCTACTCTACAATCAACACCAGAACTTGCTCCTCCTGTCTCATTGTAACTTTGTACCTGTTGACCAATCTCTCTCCACTGCCCTCCACCGCCAACACCACCACCCCACCCAAGAAAATGCCTGTTAATTCTTTTTTTTTTTTTTTTTTTTTTTTTGCAGTTTTTGGCCAGGGCTGGGCTTGAACTCATCTCCTCCGGCATATGGGGCTGGCGCTCTACTCCTTTGAGCCACAGGCACTGCCCTAATTCTTTTATTTTTTTTCTTATTGTTGGGGATTTATTGAGGGTACAAGAAACCAGAGAACACTGATTGCATTTGTTAGGTAAAGTCCCTCTTACAGTTGTGTCTTGCCCCCAAAAGGTGTGTCACACACCAAGAGCCCGTCCCTCCTTCCCTCTCAATATTCTTCCTTTCTCCCACCCCTCCCTCCTTTTTTCTCTCTCTTCTCTCCCCTCCTCCCACCCCCATGTGTCATTAATTGTCATTAATTGTCCTCATATCAAAATTGAGTACCTAGGATTCATGCTTCTCCATTCTTGTGATGCTTTACTAAGAATAATGCATTCCACTTCCATCCAGGTTACAAAG
>CAUYQV010088983.1:0-31320 GCA_963574575.1 Galagoides demidoff
TTATCTTAAGAAAAAGAAATCAACATGAAGGCTGTGTTGATCAGTTTGATGGAAGTATTTCGGATTGCATGCAAAAACCCCACACTGTACCCCAGAAGTGCATTAATGTACATAGTTACCATTCAATAAAATTTAAAAAAATAAAAAATAAAAAATAAAAAAAAAAAGAAAGGAAATGGAAATGGGGCAGTGTTAAGTATAAAGAGGGTATACATTTTTTATTTTTCTGGAAATTTAGGATAAAGATAAAAAAATTACAAAAATATCCTAATGCACTATTTATAATGGCATGCTAGAAATACACATGCATAGGCATAGAACAGGGACTCAGTCATTCTTTCAGAAACTGAAGATTTTTTAAAGATGACTGTGGGCAGTTGTACAAACCATGACTAGGAAATAGCAAATGGGATCCAACTTACGACTCTGGCCTTTCTCATACAAGATTCATGCCAACCTCACGAAGGCCTCAAAAGGGAGTTCAGGCAACAGTGGTCATCTCAACTTAGAAAATTGAAGTTGACCAAATTAAGTTTTGCCAAATACTACATATAAATTGATGACCATAATGTTATTCCATGCCAGCCTCAAAAGTGTGATGAGGTGAAGTTCTACTAAACTGTTGCAATATTAAAAAATAGTCAGTGTAGTTTTCCAATTTTCTTCTTTGTCAATCTTAAAGTAAATTTGAGTTATCTTTGGTTTTTACTTCTCCTTTTCCCCCAAAGGGTGATTTATATAATGTCTTCCATGTTACTTGAATGAGAACACCAAAATATCATTTTAATAAATATAACACTGTCATTAATGTTAAGATTTGATTCAAGAAATTCTTTCCTTAAAAAAAAATCATTACAGGAATTTGGCCAATTTTTTTATGATGCATAAATGAAAATAGATATAGAAATACTAAAAACTCTCATACCTATGAATATAACGGATCACTTATAAATGTTCTTTAAAAGCCTGTTACTATCTTTGGGTATATAGATTAACTTATTTATTTTTAAATTAATTTATGTATGCCCTGCCTCATTAAAAATTGGATGCAGAGATGGAGCAAGATGGTAGATTACAAATGGTTGCTTACTATCCATCCCAGCAAGACAGAGGAAGTAGAACTCCAGCCACCTGTGGCTGGAGGAACTTACCGAGGGAGGGACATAACTCTAAGGGCACAGTTAAACAGTGGTGGACTCCAGGAGCAAAGGAAGAGGTCTGAAGCTCAGAAGAGCTGACAGAGAAGACAAGTGCTTGCATATGAGAAGGGGCCAGGTGGCCAGCCCTCACATGGTCTGTAAACAGGAAAGGGCTATCATACAGCTTATTGATTTTGGACTAAATAGCTCCAGTGAGCAGTTTAAACTCCTTAAATAAGTGAGTGGACTCAAAAAACTTCCAGCAGCAGAGACTGAAAACAGGACAGGGTAGATCTCCCATTGGCTTAGCTGCTAACTGGGTGGGAAGGGCAAGCCAGAGGAAGAGTTAGCAGAGTCCTAATAAGTGGCTGTCTCTGGAGCATGTGCTTAACTCAGGCAACTGTCCTTGGGGTGACCTGAGCTGATCCTGCACCCTTGGGAAGGCCACGTTATGTTAGGGGTGTCTTGGAATGAAGCTGGTGAGAGTGCTAGGACCCTAATCACATGGGGTCTGAATGCTGATGAAGAGACCATGCCTTGATTGAGGTCAAATAAGTTAGAAAGCTGGGACCCAATCTCCTCTATAACTAGAAAGTGGCTTCCAGCTTCCATTTCATACATAGAAAAAGTAGCATGTGTTCTTCCCTTAACACCACAGCACCTCCTTGTGTCCAGAAAATGTATTGCAATATATTTATATATTTATACACATTTATATATGTTTTTTCCGTTTTTGCTTCTTTTCATAAGCTTTTTCTTACTATTTTTTTCTCTTATCTTATTGGTATGCTTGTTCTTGTTTTGGTTTCATTATTTTGGTCTGGTTGTATTTTTATTTTTTAGTTTTTACATTATTTAATAGCAAGGGCTCCTACATTTTTTTTTACAGTTTCTCAGCCTCTTTTATTCTTTCATCCTTTTTTTTGTTTCTCTCCTTTTTTCACTCTTTTGGTAGAGACTTTTCTACTTTTCTCACAATTCTCACATGAATTTCTCATGTAACAACTAAGATATCGACTTTTTTTCATCTTTTATGATTGTATTTTAAATTTTCTTTACCTATTTATATTTTTTTATTTTTTCTGAGTGCTATGGGGGTCACGGCATTGGTCTGGCTCAAGGGGTCATGAGCTCACAGTCTGGAATGTCTTTCTAGCTTTGATCTTTGGCAAGATGGTATTGGTAAGTTCCCACCATATCATATTGCTGTTTTTTGTTTGTTTGCTTCTTTTTTTGTTTTCTTTCTTTTCTTTTTCCTCCATATTTGTTGAAGGTGGCATCTTGTTTTGGCCCAGGCTGGTAAGGTGCTCTTGCCCTCAAAGGACCCACCACGCCTGAACCCCCAAAGGCCTAGATTTGTACATGTGGTCATAGCACCAGCATTTCTCCTTCCTCTTCCCTTCTTTCTTTGTGTTCTTCTACTATTCTTCTCTTCAATTTGTTTCTTTTTATACCCCTTTCTTTTCTCTTTCTTTCTTTTTTCCTCTCCTTTTCTTCCTTTTGGCCTTATACAAAAAGGCCACTTCCCACACCTAAGGTCTGAGACAAGGTAATTTAAAGAGAAAGAAGTAGTGAGAAGGAAAAAGTAGGGGAAGGTAGTGAATAATAAGAAACCCCACATGAGGAGGAACCAACAGAAAAATTCTAGCAACATGAAAAATCAAAACAGAGCAACCTCTCCCCTCACGAAAAGACCATGAGGGAGTTACCACAGATGAGTCCATCTATAAATAATGAATGAAAATGTCAGAAAGGGAATTTAAAATATGGATACTGAAGGCAATAAAGGGAATTGATGAGAAAGTGGAAAAACAGAACCAAAAAATGGATGAAAGATATGAAGAATTAAGAAAGGAAATGACAGAGATTAAGAAACTGAAGGAGCTAATCAGAGAACTTAAAGAGGCAGTAGAAAGTATTAATGACAAGTTAAAGAATCCCAAAGCTAGAAGACAAAGCGCTTGAGTTAACACAGGTAGTTAAAGAGGCAGAAAAGAAGAGAGACAAAGCATAATATTTGCTCAGAATTATGGGACTTAATGAAGCATTCAAATATATGAACTATAGGTAACCCTGAAGAGGAATAACAATGTCCCAAAAGAATGGAAGCTCTATTGCAGGATATTATAAATAAAAATCTCCCAAGTTTCATTAAAGATTCCTTTTTTTTTTCAATTTTTTAAATGATTTTAAAATACTCTGTTTAAAGGGACATTGAGCCTTGAGTCACCTCGACACAAATAGATCATCTCCAAGACACATTGCGATGAATCTGTCCAAAGCAAAGGTGAAAGAGAAAATTCTGTAAGCAGCCAGGAATAAACACCAAATGACCCACAGGGGCAGATCTATTAGGATGACAGCAAACTTTCCAGCTGAAACTTTTCATGGCAGAAGAGAATCGTCATCTACCTCTAACCTTCTTAAACAAAATAATTGTCAGGCCAGAATTCTATATCCTGCTAAACTAAGCTTTAAATAGATGGAGAAATCAAAACTTTTACTGATATTTAAACATTCAGGAAATTTGCCACAAGACCAGCTCTACAGGAAGTACTTATACTTGTTCTCCACACTGACCATCACAATGAACCACCAGCAAAGTAAACACCCAGAAACTAAAGAACTAAAGAACACTGAGAAACTAAAGAAACAGCTTTATAGGAAATACTTAGACATATTCTCCACACTGACCATCTCAATGAACCACCTGCAAAGTAAACACCCAGAATCCAGCTTCCACAATGGCACAAAGGACAAAACTAAGCAATAAATTTTCACAAAATAAGGTGAATAAAAGTAGCCACATTGATCAATTCTCTCAATAAATGTTAATAGCTTGAATTGTCCTTTGAAGAGGGACAGGCTCACCAACTGGATAAAAAAGCATCAGCTATCCATATGTTGTCTCCAGAAAATACACATAAACTCGAAGGTTAAAACAAGACTCAGGAAAAAGAAATAGAAAACAATACTTCATACAAATGGAAATCAGAAGAAAGAAGACATTGTGATTCTATTTTCAGATACAAGTGGATTTAAAATAATGTTAAGAAAAAGATGGCCATTTCATTCCAGTGAAGGGAACAATACAAGAGGACAACTCTAAATATTTATGCATCCAACTTAAATGCACCCAGACTTACGAACCAGACCTTGATTGGTCTGAGCAATATGACAACCCATAACACCATAAAAGCTGGGGATTTCAACACCCTTCTACCAGAACTGGACAGATCCTCTAAACAGAAACTAAACAAAGATACAAGGAACATAAACATGACCCTGGAACAAATGGGCTTAATATACATATACAGAATACACCACCCCAATGCTAAGGAATAAAAAAAAAAAAATCAATGGAGACAGTCAAGCTAGCAGAGTTCAAAATTTCAAGCATCTCTGGGTCAAAGTATTCTTAGCCCTTTACCTAAGCAAAAAGAAATGAACAAAAACTGATTTTTGTGTAAAAATAAACAATTTAACGTTAGAGATATTAAAATATGCTGAAATGTTGTCCAACACCGATTCTTTGTACTTGAAATTCAATGGTAGAAAGAAAGCTAAAAGAAAAAAATCAAAATGTATAATTTTATGATTAGCTTAGAAAATCTATTTCTAAAATTACTCCTTGCTGATTTATAAAGGTAAAACATTATATTTCTTAGAAATATTAAGATTTGCTTTTGAGATAATCTCTAAAACCAAAGTAAGTCCCACTGCAGTATTAAAAATCAAATTAATTGTTTTTACAATCGAATAAATTAAACCTGACATCAAGACACTTAGCTTAAGTATATTTATAGTAGCATGCCACTTTCAGAGAGACCAATGTTTAAAGAGCCAAGTATACTGTTGTGGATTTTATCAAAATATTTTCACTTCATCCCTGTAATAAAATGTTTTTAAGGACCTCATATTACCATAGCAGAATAAATAATAGATTACAAATGAGCAAAAGGTCTCTACTTTCTTTTGAACAACATTCATGCTATTCAAAAGTACAGAGGTGCTATGCATGAATCTAGAGACGCATGGGTGGCAGTGTGAGAGGGAGCTGGGAATAAAATCGGTATTACCATGGCTCTATAAGGACGCTTGCATAAACAAACTAATCTAATATTTCAAATTGAGAAATTCATATTTATTGATAAATGAAAATTGTATAATTCATCATGTGCATGTTTTGAACACTGTGGAACAGCTAAATTGAGTAAATTAATACATGAATTACCACACATTTCTTTTTGTATTGAGAACACTTAAATATCTGCTCATATAATTTTTAAGAACACAAGACCTTGTTATTAAACCCAGTGCCCGTGTTTTGCAATAGATCTCTTGAACTTAACTCTCCCGTCTAATTGAAATTTTGTATCCATTTGCCAACATGTCCTTAACCTCTCTCACTCCTAGCTACTGGTAACCACCATTCTAACCTGTTTCCATGAGTTCAACAATTTTAGATTCTGTGAGACCATGTGGCATTTGTCTACAGTGCCTGACATATTTCACTTAACACAGTGTTCTCCAGATTCATCCATATTGTTGTAAATGATACATTTCTTTTTTAAGAATGAATAGTATTTTATTGTGTATACATGCCATTATTTTATCCATTCATCCATTGATGGACACTCAGGTTGATTCTTTATCTTGGCTACTATAAATAATGCTATAATTAATATGGGAATGTAGACATCTCTTTGACATATTAATTTCATTTCCTTTGGATATACACCAAGTAGTGGAATCAACATATCATATGCCAGTTCACTTTTTTAATTTTGGGGGACCCTCCATTGTGTTTTCTATAAACACTATTCTAATTTGCATTCCTACTAGCAGTGTGCATAGGTCCTCTTTTCTCCATATCCTGCCTTTTTGGTATTAACCATTCTAACTGGGATGAGGTGCCACTTCATTCTGGTTTTAATTTGCATTTTTTATATTGATGGCAACTATTTTCTATATATCTGTATATCTTCTTTTGAGAAATATCCATCTAGGTTTTTTTGTTCATTTTTAAAATCAGGTTGTTTCCTTGCTATTTAGTTTTTTGATTTCCTTATATATTTTGGACATTGATCTTTCATGCTACTCAACCTATACTAACTAGTTTTATAGTTTCAGGGCTTATATTTAAATCTAAGATTTACTTTGAGTTGATTTTAGTATGAAGTGGGAGATGAGGGTCTATTTCCATTCTTCTGCATGTACCTACAGTTTTCCCAACACTATTTATTGAAGAAAATATTCCTTTCCCCATTGTGTGTTCTTGACACTTTATAAAAAAAAATCAATTGATATAAAAGTATGCATTTGTTTCTGGCATCTTTTTTTTTTTTCTTACAGTTTTTGGCCAGGGCTGGGTTTGAACCCACCACCTCCAGGATATCGGGCTGGTGCCCTACTCCTTTGAGCCACAGGCACCGCCCTGTTTCTGCTCCATTAGCTCATGTGTCTGTTTTTATGCCAGTATTACCCTGTTTTACTCACAATAGCTTTGTTAGTTTCAGTCAGGTAATGTGCTATCCTTGGCTTGGTTCTTTTTCTCTACAGTGCTTTGACTTTAGGGTCTCGGGGGGGTTTCATATGACTTTTAGGATTAGATTTTCTATTTCCATCAAAGATGTCATTGGTATTTTGATAGAGAATACACTGAATCTACAGATCACTTTTAATAATATATGGACATTTTAACAATATTAACAGAATATTTAAAAATATTAATTCTTACAATCCATGAGTAAGGAATATTTTTCCAATTACTTTTGTCTTTAATTTCTTTCATCAATGTTTTATTGTTTTCAAGTCTTTTATTTACCTGCTTCAATATATTACTAAGTACTTTTTGTAGCTATGTTCAATGGAATTGTTTTCTTGATTTTGTTTCAGATAGTTTGTTGATAGTGAATAAAAATGCTACTTTTTTTATATGTTGATTTAGCACCCTGCAACTTTAATAAGTTTATTCATTTTGACAGTTTTTTTTGCGTGTGTGTGAAGTCTTTGGGATATTCTGTTATAAGTTCATGACATTTGGAAACAGGGACAATTTTACTTCTTCGTTTCCAATTGGATGTCTTCTCTTCCTTTCTCTTACCAAGCTGCTTTAGCTAGGATGTCCAGTATTATGTTGAATAGAAGTGTGGTGAAGGCTATGTTAACCAGTTTACTGTAAGTATTTCAAATTGTATATAAAACCAGCACAGTGTACCCATAATTGCATTAACTTACACAGCTATGGTTTAATTAAAAAAAAAGAAAAGAAGAAGAAGTAAAAGTGGGCATCCTTGTCTTGGTTCCTGATATCAGAGGAAAAGCTTTTAATAGTATACTGCTGAGTAAGCTGTGGGTTTGCTATAAATGACTTTTATCGTGTTAAGATACATACCACTATATCAATTTTTTTGAGAATTTTCTAAATCATAAAAATACATTCAATTTTGTCTAAAGTTTTTTAGGCTTCTATTGAGATGATAATATGGTTTTTGTCATTTTGTTAATGTGGTATACCACATTTATTAGTTTGTATATGTTGAAACATCCTTGTATGTCAGGAAAAAAATCTCTGGAATCCTTTTAATGTGCTAATGAATTGAGTTTAGTAGGGTCTTTTTGTTGTTGTTGTTTGTTTGTTTGTTTGTTTTAGGATTTTTGCATCAGTATTCATCAAGGATACTGGCCTGTAATTTTCTTTTCTTGTAGTATTCTTGTCTAGTTTTGGTATCAGAGAAAGCCTTTCTCATGAAATGAGTTCACAAGTACTCCTTCATTTCTTTTAGAAAAGTTTTTGAAAGACTGTATCAGTTCTCTAAATGCTTAATAGAAATGGGCACTAAAGCTATCGGGTCCTAAGCCTTGCTATAGGGAGACTTTTTATAATTGATTCAATTATCTTATTATTGACCTATTGACACTTTCTGTGTATTCATGATTCGGTCATGGTAGATTATATATTTCTAGGAATTTATTTCCTCTAACTTATCTAATTTGTTGGCATATAGTTTTTGATAGTAATCTCTAACAATCCTTCATACTTTTGTAAGTTCAGTTGTAATGTCTCCTGTTTCCTTTCTGATCTTGAGTCTTCTTTCTTTAGTCAAGCTAAAGTTCTTCCAATTTTCTTTATCATTTCAAAAACCAACTCTTAGTTCTGTTGATAACTAAATAATGTTTTCTATTATTTTTCTAGACTTGATGTCATTTGTTTCTGCCCTGATCTTTATTATTTCCTTTATTTTACTTACTTTAGACGTAGTTTATTCTTCTTTTCCCAGATTACTGAGGTGTCATATTAGGTTGAGATTTTTTTGTCCTTTCTAATTTAGGTGCTTATTGCTATAAGCACCTTATAAACTTCCCTATAAGGAAATGTTTTTTCTACATCCCACAAATTTTGTTAAGGTGTATATCTATTTCTGTTTCTCTCAAGACAATTTTTTAAATTTCTATTTTAAATTTTATTTGACCCATCTGTTGTTCAGAAGGATGCTGTTTAATTTCCATGTATCTGTTAATTTTATGAAATTACTTCTGTTATGATTTCTAGTTTCAAAACATTGTGGTAAAAAAAACATACTTGATATGGCTTTGATCTTAAATTTGTTAAGATTTTTTTGTTGAACAATATATGATCTATCCTGGAGAATGTTCCATGTGCATCTCAGAAGAATGTGTATTCTGCTGCAATTGATTCAATGTTCTGTATATGCCCCTTAGGTCTATTTGGTATAAGTGTAGCTTTTAATCAATTCTCTTATTATTTTTTTTCCTTTGGATGATACATCCATGGCTAATAGTGAGTTTTTGAAGTCCCCTACTATTTTTGTATCATACTATCTCTCCCTTTAGATCTGTTAATACTTGGTTTATATATCTAGGTAATCTAATGTTGGATGCATACACATTAACAATTGTTCTCTTCTCTCAATGAACTGACACTTTATCATCATATAATGACCTCGTCTTTTTATATCTGATTTAACATCCATTTTATCTGACATAAGTATAGATACTTCTGCTCTCTTTTGATTTCCACTGACATGGAATATCTTTTCTATCACTTAGCTTTCAATCTATGTGTGTCCATAAATGAGAAGTGAGTCTTCTATGGACTATATATATCTGGATTTTGTTTTTCAATTCATTCATTGTGTCTTTTGATTGGAAAAAGTAATTATTGACAGGTAAAGATTCAATATACAATAGCTATTTTGTTAACTATTTTCTGGTTTGGTGTTATTTTGATTTATGAGATAGAATCTCACTCTTTTACCCAGGCTAGAATGCAGTGGTGCCATCATAGTGCACTGCAACCTCAAACTCCTGAGCTCAAAAAGTTCTCCTCCCTCAGCCTCCCTAGCAGCTGAGAATATTGGCATCCCCTCTATGCCTGGCTAATGTTTCTATTTTTATGGAGATGAGGGTCTCATTCTTCCTCAGGCTGATCTCCAACTCCTGGTCTCAAACAATCCTCCTGCCTCAACCTTCCAGAGTGCTAGGGCCACTACACCCAGCCCCTTCTGGTTGTTTTATTGCTTGTTTGTTACTTTCTTCCTCTGTGATTAGGTGATTTTCTCTCATGGTAGACTATTACTCTTTACATTTTACCTTCTATATATTTGCTTTAGGTTTCTACTGGTGAGTCTTATGAGGCTTACATAAAACATCTTAAACTTATAACAGTCTATTTTAAGTTGACCAAGTTAACATTGGTCATATGTAAAAATTATACACTTTTATTGCACTCCAATGCCAACCCCCCACTTTTTTTTCTAATATCACAAGTTAATCTTTTTTTCTTGTTATATCTTAACAAATTATTATTGATATTTTTATTTTCAATAAAGTTGTCTTTTACCATCATTGCAGTATTAGAATATTCAGGATTTGACTATATACTTAATTTTAATTTTACTAGTGAGTTTTATCCTTTCATATGATTCATGTTACTTATTAGTATCCATTTCTTGCACATTGAAGTACTCTTTTTAGCATTTTTTTTTTTTTTAAGGACAAGGTCTTGCTCTTTTGGCCAGTTAGGAGTGCATTGGTACAAACACAGCTCATTGTGTCTTCAAATTCCCAGGGTTAAGTAATACACCTGCCTCAATCTCCTGAGTAGATAGGACTACAGGTATGCACCCCTCATACCTGGCTAATTTATTTTAAAACATTGTTGAGAAGATATCCTGAACTCGTGGCCTCAAGTGATCCTTCTACATTGGCTTCCCAGAGTGCTAGGATTATAGAAATGTGCCTCTGCACCTGCCCTCTTTAGCATTTCCTGTAAGCTATATCTGGTGGTAATGAATCCTTTTAAGTTTTTGATGGCTGAGAAAATATCTCCTTTTTTTCTAAAGGATAGCTTTTCCAAGTAAAGTGGTTTTGGTTGATGATTATTTTTCCTTCTGCAGTTTGAATATATTTTCCTGCTTTCTCTTGCTCTGTAGGGTTTCTTTTGAGAAGTCTGCTACTAATATCTGCTTCCTTTTTCTTAGTGCTTTAAGGATACTTTGTCTTTGATTTTTGACAGTTTGATTGTAATATGTTTCATGATCATCTTGCTTGTATTAAAGCTTAAATCTTTTTCTAGATTTTGAAAGTTTTGTGTTATTTCTTTAAATAAGATTTCTACTTCCTTTTCTCTCTTCTACTTCTTGAACTCTTGTAACTTGTACATTTGTTCTTTGCTCCTGTCCCATAAATTCCATCAGTTTTCTTTATTTTTTCTGATTCTTTTTTTATTTGAGTATATATTTTCAAATAACCTATCTTCAAGTTCACATTGTGCTCATTTTTGTCTGCTTCCCCCAAGTGAAAAGTATCTCTCTCTAGGCTGTGCTGCCTGGAGTTGGAAGAACAATGAAGGTAATTTGAAACTGTCTTTCCTGCTGTCAATGAAAATTTTTTTCTCTAATTTTTATGCTACATCTAGGCACTATATAGTCCCTTACCTGATTTCCTTAGCTCCTTTTTTTTTTCTTTTTTCTGAGACAGGCTCAAGCTGTCACCCTGGGTAAAGTGCCATGGAGGCATAGCTCACAGCAACCTTCAACTTGGCCTCAAGAGATCCTCTTGACTCAGTTTTCATTTTTAGTAAAAATGAGGTCTCACTTTTGCTCAGGCTGGTCTCAAACTCATGAACTCAAGCAATCCACCTACTCTGGCCTACCAGAGTGCTAGGATTACAGGCATGAGCCATCGTGCCTGGCCTTTTCTTAGCTCTTAAGAAAGTAATTTCATGAGTAGTTATTCAAACTGATGTTTCTATAGGGGACAAATTTTAGAATACCCTATTCCACAATCTTACTGATACCCAACTAGGAGTTTATCTTTATGGAAGTAAAAGCACCAATCCAGAAAAATATATGTACAAAAAATGATTAATGAAGAAACAATTATAAGAGGAAAAAAAGGAGTATGATATTTGACAACAAAAGTATTGACTATTTTAAGGCACATATGTGGTTCTTGGTTGTAGAGAATCAGAAGAGACTACCTATCTCCTCTAAGTCGTCAACATTTTCAATAGAATCAGACTGTCACAAAAGCCTTCAGATGACTGAGGCCTCACCTACATGACCCACACCCCCTTGAAAATCTCCAAAGTTTCTGAATTGCAATACTTCTAACATTCCTAAGAGCCACAGTCAGAATGAAAGGCTGGCAGTCAACTCAAAAAGTCAGAAGCTATAGAGAATATTACCTGAGCTTCAGAATCTTAAAGAACAAATGCCTTTTTGAATATTTGCCCACTACATAACTGCTACAATCTAGAATAGGCCTGAAGTTTACTGCAACTGATTTCTACTGGCCATTTTACAGCCAAGCTCTTGAAGGGAGGAATAATTGGCTTCAGTTCATAGCACGAAGCAGACTGATTGAACTGAAGTTGCTCTCCTGTAAGAAGCCTTCTTGGATTAATTGCACATATTCTAAATATTTCTTTACATGATTGTTAAAACTTGTAGTTTTTATAATTTGTATTTTTCTTTTCACGTATTTATATTTTATTTCTTCCAGTTAAATCCTATATGCTGAATATCCTAATGCTGAATTCTGCATCCTTTACTTTTTTTCACATCAAAAAATGTGGTTCTGTACAGGGGGTTCTCAAAAGTGATGTGTTAATAAATAAAAGAATATGATTAAACACACCAGCCACTTTGGCCTTTTACTTACCCCACTTTCTGATTTTCCTATTCAGAAAAAAAGGATCCTAACAGGTGACCTGCCTGTGTGTGTGGTATGTGTGTGGTGTGTGTGTAGGTTTGTTATTATAGAACAACAAATGTACATCATCAGTAGACATGTTTTTCCTCCCCATATCTATTTCCTATAATTTTAGATAAACGGTGCCTTCTTTATCTCACAAGCTTCCAGCTTCTATGAAACAGAATAATCAATAGACTATTTGCAAGAGGTATTAAAACAATAATTTTAGGAAAGGCTGTAAAAACTCAAGAACAAGGTAATTTCTATGTAGACTTAGATATTCCCAATGGAAGTGCCATGGGTTAAACGTAGACAGCAAAGATGGATAGTATAATTAAAAGCAAGAATACATTTTAAACTATAAAGGACATTAAAGATCAAGTAGCCTTAACAGCTCACATGTAGAAGGGAGAAAATTGAGGTCCAGAAATAACAAATGACTTGCTTTAGGTTATAAAGGACAGTGCTTGGACCCAAAGCTATGCACCTTCCTTGCTATTTAACTAAAGTTTTTCTGTTACAATTTGTTGCTTTTTAAGATATATATAGACTTAGTCATCTTAAAGACATCAGGGTGCACATGCAGTGACTTTTGATGAAAGTAGGGTTCATACCCTCAGCTGACTTTTGCCTTTTTCATAAAGTGGGATCTAAAATTTCCAAAGGGCATTTGCAGGTAGGTGTTTCTCTGATCTAAATCATCCTTTCTAAATACATTTCAAATAAAACACAGTTGGCAAGCTCCAAGGGATATGTTCATCAATAAAAGTACATTATATTAATATCTTTTCAATACAATAAGCATTTCAGTTTAGGTCTTATCATTCAATCATCTGGTATTGGGGCCTATAAACACGTGCATGAGTATATTAAAAAAAAAACCAAACTATCAGTGTTTTCAAGAGCTTAGGAGTTACCTTTAAATAATGTGATGCATTTCCATGAAAAGAAATTACTTCTTCAGAAGCATATCTATAATATATGTCTAAATATATATTTATGCCATGAGAATTCACTAAGAAAAACTGAGACACAAAACAGCCTTCAGATGAACAAATTATGAATTATCAAAGCTAGAGTTATACAAATATCTAACTTTTACACCTTTCTGGTTCAATGTCAAGGTGTCCTGTACCCGGCTTGTCAAAAATGTAATTTCCAAAATGTTGCATAAAGCCATTTAACCACAGTGGAATGCAAGATATATTATTAATTAAAACAAGACATTTCTTAACTATCAGAATAGGTACATTTAAGAGTCCTTCTAACAACAATTATGCTGCTGGGACTATAAGCAAACAGGTAACCTCATACATTGTTAGTTGGATTGCATAATGCTTCAACCCTTGTTAAGAATTTTGTAACATCTAACAAAACTCTCTAAGCATTTCATCCTGTGACCCCCCCAATCTAGTAATTTATCTTCAAAAAATATTTCAAAAGAATTAAACAACAAAAGCACATATGATGACAGTATTATTTCAGCAAAATATTGAGCAAACCTAAATGCTTAGTAATAGGAGGCTAATTAAACACACTACATTACATAGACAATGGAGTATCATCCACCCATACAAAAGAAAATGTCCATACATTTTTATGAAGCAGTATGGAGTCATTTTAAGATATACTATTTGATAAAAATAACAAAACATTATGTCTTTCTCTTTAATAAAAAATATAGGTAAATATGAGTAATAAACATATACTACATATATGTATGTATAAATACATTTTCATTTGTGTTTATAGGCTGTAGGCTTACCCAGACATATATACATACCTGTGTATATGCTGTATATATGCAGCATGTGTGTTTGATACATACTACAGATAAATCAGAACATTTAAAATAGTTACTTATGGAAATGTGGAAACAAGATGGAAGAGTTAAAGATGAGATTATACTTTTCTGAGTATAACTTTTTATGCAGTGGAACCTACACAGCTGACCACTTCCTACATTGACCACCTCCTTAAATTGACCTAATTTTCAAAGAACGGACATGTACCACATGTACACATCAGTACAGTGGGCCTAGTTCCCTATGGTGACCACCTCGATTCGTGGACCAGTTTGTTACAGTTCCTTGGGTGGTTGATTTATAGGTTAATTGATTGATTTACAGGTTATACTGTAAATCCATATACAGCTTGATTTACAGGTTATACTGTAGCTTAATTCTAAATAAATATCTTATACTTCAGAAAATAAATTTAAAAGAATAACGGCCAACCCTAAACTCAAAGACAATGAACAAAAAACTTGATATCCATTTGATAACATAACCACACAAAAGGGGTTAATCCAAGTAATTTCTTAGTAAGATATATTCTGAAGATAAAAAGAACTAGAGAACGAGAAAGAAGTCTTAAATTCACTCGGTGTGTATCACAATACTCCATCTCATAGATCTGTTCTAAGAATTACAAGAAAAATGTAGGTACCGAATACAGAAAACTGTATACAGCATGTTTGAGAACTCTTTGCACTATTTTCATAATTAAAAAGAATTTGCAATACTAAGTATAGTGCCTAACACAGAAGACATACCTGACTTGAAAAATCCAGAGCAAAAACAAAGAACACTAAGTAGATTATCACGCTGTCAGTGAGCATTCACTGAACATTAAGTGCTGTAGTTGCTGTTTTGTTGTTGTATTATGGTAGGAATTTTCATTTGAACTAAGTACTTGAATCATCTAGCACATTAAAAAGTTTCTGAATCACAGCATCAAGTGTGCTAAGACGATTCAACCATACTGAGAAATCATAGGACATTTACCAGAATTACTTTGTATTTCTAATAGTATTATGTTTATACAAATGTACACAGACACACACACACATATATATATACACAAATACAAACAAAGTGGCTCTTCGATGATTTTCAAGGGTGTTCCATATATTATCTTTTATAAGCCTTACAGTGACTCAGCAAAATGGACAGGGCAGTTCAGCACCCCGCTAAGACAGAAGTCTGAAGATGTGTAAGTAGTTATTTATGTTCATTTACCTCACCTGTACTGAACTTAGGACGAGAATCCTGCTGACTCCCAGACCACTGCTTCTCCCCACACATGATTTACCCTCATCCACCCTCAGCGAGATTAGGGTCAATTGATGATCAGGCAGTGGCACATTTCAATTGTTGAGAAATTGCTGTACTTTGTTTGGGTAGTAGTGACAATTCTGTCCCTTTACAGAAAAGAATATCTAAGTTACAGCCTCAGAAGATAGAGTCTACTCTAAAGTTATCTAGGACATCATGTACATTGGTTGGGAAAATCAGTCACTGAAAAAATAATAAAATTCATAGATATTTACCCTTTCAACAGATTTCTGACAGTACAATAGATGATTATCTTATATGACAGCCTGCATAGCTGTCTTCCAAGGTCTCAAGCAATCTAGCTCCATTCAACCTTTATAACCTTCCCTTCTGTTATTCTTCAGCATAAACTCTGCCACTTATCTGCACTATGTACTCATTGTGTCTTAAATTTTTTATTCTTCGCATTTGTTTTTGCTATTAGTTTAATCCAAATATAGCCTATATTAGTTCTTGTTGCTTTTTGACACTTAACCCACACTGAGGTTGGGTTAAGAATTTAAATTCCACAAATGGAATTTAATAAAAGGTTATAAATTACCCTCAGAATTCAAGGCTTAAGAAAAGAAACCAACCAAGAGTGCAAGGTAAGCCTTGGATAGCTGAAAGTTCTGATCAGTCTATTCTAGGTGTGCACCAGCCTCTTTGGATTTCTAGCTCACTAAGATGGAGGAAGTAGAAAATATCAAAGAAAAAAATCTTTATGCTGCTAAAGGAAGAGGAGAAATAAATATTATCTAGGTGAAAAGAACATACACCCATCTCCTTGCTAAGATCTTGAGATCCAAGAGAAGACTTGTGTATTCAAGGAAGACTTCTCTGTTCTTCGGGGATCACAGAACAAAAATAATTTTATTCTTACATCACTCATTGCTAGAAAATAAAGCTGGAACACATTTGCATTCCAACTACAAAACTCTTCCACTTATTGTTCAGTACTTTCTTGAACCACATCTTCCTATTTCACTGAGATTTTGTCTCTTCAACTGTGTACCCCCAAAATAAGACACTGTCTTGTATTTATTTTTTCTCAAGAAGACACACTAGAGCTTATTTTCAGGGGATGTCTTGTTTTTATTAAGTATAATACAACAATCTACATTTATTCAAATACAGTTAAGACATGTTTTTCTGGAACCTAACAGGGGAGCTGACATTGTTGGTGGGGCTGGCGCTAGTGATGCGTGAACTCCTTTCCCCTAGCCATTCACATGTGCACAATAAGATGCCTGCTACCACTGTTACCACACGTGCACCCGCACAAGTGCCAATGGCTCCGAGAAAGGAGCTGTGGCAGATAAAAGGTATTCCAGTCTTCCTTACCACTCTATGCTGAAATGCATGGCACAGCTATGTAGATACACTGCATAGCCACACCCATCTCTAGGTCGTATTAACGGGGTAGGGCTTATATTAACAAATGCATAGAAATCCTGCTAGGGCTTATTTTGGGGGTAGGTCTTATTTTTGGGAAGACACGACAGGTATTTAGAGATAAAGAAATGCATAAAGTTTAATACCAATTGCCTATCATGCCCTGTATGAGCAGCTTGATAACTGTATGTATTCCGTGTAATGATTTCATGATGTACTATCATCACCTCTTTTTCTTAGATGAAGAAACTGAGCCTATGAAGGGTGATATAACTTGACAAGATCTCATATGCTGACATGTGCACAGGAGGTTTTAATAATATAGGAAATTATATTTGACTCATTGACTACATCATTTATTTGGCATATAATCATGTAGTATCAATCCAAGAAGCACTTTAGTTTATAGTATTGTGTGTGAGAGAGAGCGATTGAGGGTATATGCGTGTATGTAAGTGTTACCCCCTTAATTAAACTAATATCTTTCACCAAGATACTTTATATTATCTGTTACCCACCATGCTTAGCACATTGTTATATATACCACAAGCCCTCATGAAGTGACCCTGAATGAATTTTATCTGATTCACATGAGCTTCAAAATCAACATTATAACTATCTTTTTGGAATCATAGACACATTCTTACCATCTAATAGAAAGCTCTCTCCTGGCTACCCTGTAAGAGACAGGTTAGGCTCTTCGCTCTTTGGTAGGTTTTTTTTTTTTTTAATACAAGTCCAGTAACAGTTGTTGAAGAGTTAAAAAACCTACCTCTCAGCCCATTACCCTGGAAGTCAAGATCAGAACCAAAACACAGTGGGATGACCTCTTCCATAGCCATGCTTTCTGCTGTTTAATTAGTATCTCCAATAGCTATCAGGATAGTTACAAGTTTAAGTAAAGTCTGTAGTTGCAAGTGATAGGAAGCCTCTGGAATAAAAACTTAATGAGATACCAAATGCTATGTAGCACATAATCCACAGGCAATAAATATTCATTAGACTAATACATAGGGATCATAATATACAGTACTTTCCAACTTAAAGAAATTTCTATTTCTAGTCATACAAACTCAATAATTACTTAAAAAAAAAACCAATTAGGCTGGGCATGGGGGCTCTTGCCTACAATCCTACCACTCTGGGAGGCAGAGGTGGTAGATTGCTTCAGCTCAGGAGTTTGAGACCAGTCTGAGCGAGAATGAGCCCCTGTCTCTAAAAATAGCCAGGCATTGGGGTAGGTGCCTGTAGCCCCAGCTACTCAGGAGGCTGAGGCAAGAGGATCACTTGAGCCCAAGAGTTTGAGGTTGCTGTGAGCTATGATGCCACAGGGTGATAGAGTGAGACTACATCTCAAAGAAACCCGTTGTGTTTATGTTATGTCATAGTGCTAGACAGAGTACTGGCTAGAACTCAAGTATCTAAATCCTGTTTTCTCTACTGCCACTGATTAACTATGACATTGGGCCAGGTATTTCACAACTGGGCCTTTTCAATGCCCTAATGGATAAAAGAAGACATTTGTACCAATAATTAAAATATTCACTTCCTGCTAGAAGCCTTAGGAACTGTCTAAAATTATTTTGAGGGAATTTAAGAATCAGAGAGGACTAGAGATGATCCAACTTTACCTTGTCAACACAAATGTGTTCAGTACATGTGGGATGAATGAATAAATGAATAAGCAGTTGGGACATACAATCACTAAACTAAAATTCTCAGAATTTAGAGCCGTATAGTCTCACCAAAAAATCAAATAAATACCTCAAAACCTATTCTTTTGATGCTACCCCTCATCAATATCAAATATTAAACTGCACAGGAACTGCTGCTTTGTTTATTATCTATGTATTTATTTTGGAACTACTCCTTTGTGATCATTATTGGTGTCGTCCACAAGAGAAGACGGTTACATTGTGGACCACATTTTCTTAATAATCTTGGAACAATTTCAATTCTAAGTACCTACAGTCTAGTCTTGACATCCAGATAGAGTTTGTTAAAAAAAAAAAAAAGGATATAGATATAATGTAATCTAAAAAAATGGTACAGAAAATGCCACAGCAAATAAACTAATAAAAAGTAGAGTAGAACCTTTGTAAGTTGACCACTCAAGGGACCATAACAAACTTGTCAACAGATAGAGGGGGTTAACATAAAGAACTCCCATTGAGGACATGTATTGATGCATGTCTGGTTTATGAAAATTAGGTCAACTTAAGGAGGTCAACTATGGAGGCCCTACTACACATATGGATTTGCACTTAAAATTATAAAATATGGTTTCTCCAGGTGGCTTCTATAAAATATTAAATCTAAAAAGTTCCTAATTAAAATGTTTTTATGATGGAAATCTTTTGGGATAGATGATCGCACAGTTCACATCCTCCTAGAGAATCTGTCCCAAAGCAAGCAAGCATAACAAACTTTTGAGAAATCTTAGTTTGTTAAAGCTTGTGTTTCTTAAACTTTCTTGTCCATAAAATTAAATTTTTATAATTTTATAACTTAGGCAATATAGAATGCACTTTGAGAAATATTTATGGCTCACAGGACACAGAAAAAGGGCAAATGACATCCTTGCCTATGGCCAACAGCAGAAACTTCAATCAATTTTAAACTTCAGTTCTTATAAAGAAAAAAGAACCTCTGCTATTCCACCATATTATCCCTGAGCACACTGAATACCTTGATCTAAACACCCCTGTGATACCTTACACTGAAGAAGCCAGTGATGATCACAGAATCATAATGCTAAACACAAAACCGTGAGCCAGTTTGGCTTCCATTCTTTCCCTGGGGAAGTATTTTGTTAAGCCTACTGTGTGCTAGAAGTTATAATAAGTATAATACTATGTTGTGGGGAGTCAAAGAACAATAATATAAGAAACCATCTAAGAGGAGTTAAGCAGTGAGGGGGCCACACTCAATCAAGAGATAATTTTACTGGTAAAGGCCCTAAAAGAAATCCCTATGCGATAGCTTCCCTCAAACAAGGAGGCATTGAAAGTATTAGAAATGTTTTCAACGAGAATTCTGAGAATGACTTAATTTAAAATTGCAATTCAACAACAACAACAACAAGGTGAAGTTCTTTGTCCGAGTGGACCCAGAGCGCTGTTTTCGAAGTCAGGACTACTCTGGGAGTTGCTCAGATGGCTGTTCTCCTGTGGCCTCATTAGCTGACTCACAAGGTACACACTAGAGCAGTGCCCTAGATTCCCACACACCAACTCTGACATTTATAAAGCACTTTCAGTCCTGACAAGATCAAAAACTCAGCATTCTTTCAAATCTCATGATAACTCCCAAATATCCCTGGCTCAGGCTGAGAGAACTGAAAGTGATAAAGCACTTATTAGATTAAAAAAAAAAAAAGAAAACCTAGGGAATTACAGGTTTGTCCTCTTCTGTCCTGTCCTGTAGCATGAGGCGTTCATTTGATTTGAATAACACCTTTATTTCCTCTTAGGAAATGCTCAGTGAGTTACCTCCCAGACTGGACTCATTTGCAGTGGCCATGGTCCTATGATGTTGACAACTTTACCAAAAGACAGGTTTCCCTGTTCAATTGTGGGCCTCCAACCCAAACCTCTCATGGTGATGCTTTAATGTCAATGAGAGGCCCCTTGGCATTGTGTGCTGATTGGAGCCTGGCTCATTGCTACATGGTAGTGAAGGAGGACGTCAGCACGTTTGCTGAGGCTGTGGTTTATGTGAAATGATACATGCTCTTCCTCAGTTTTTCAAAATATTAAACATACTATTCTTAAAATCACCATAATAAATGGCATTAATTGTGTACTGTGTGTCATGCTTCATTACACTATTTTATTTTGTTTTATTGTAGACGACACGGAGCATTTAATTTACCATTTTTAGGTGTACAGTTCTGGAATATTAAGTATATTCACACTGTTGTGCAAGAAATCTCTGGAAGGTTTTCATTTTGTAAAACTGAAACTCTACACTCATTAATCATTAATTCCTCCCCTCCTTCTCTCAGCCCTTGCAACCACCTTTCTACTTTGTTTATATGGGTTTGACTACTTACATATTCACTATCTAAATGGAATCATGTACTAATTTTTGTTTTGTCTTCTTGTATCCATGTTGCAGCATGTGACAGGATTTCACTTTAAGGTTGTACAATATTCCCGGGGGGAATGTCCAGAAAATATCCAGCCACACAATATCACAGTTAGTATTAATAATGGTGGATTCTTTCTGACAGCCTCTGTGTGTGTGTGTGTGTGTGTGTGTGTGTGTGGACACCACATTTTATATGTTCATTTGTTATTGGACACTTGGGTTGCTTCTACCTCTCAGCTTTAGGGAATAATGCTTCTGAGAACATAGGTATGCAAATTTCCCTTCCAGATTCCTGTTTTGAATTTTTTTGGATATATGCATATACCTAGGAGTGGAATTGCTGAATCATATCATACCTCAATATTGAGTTTCCCAAGGAAAATATACTAGTGCCATTTTACGTTTTCATCAGCAGTGTGTAAGTGTTCCAATTTCTCCACATTCCTGCCAACACTCAATTAGTTATTGCTCCTTTGATAGTGCCTCTCCCACTCTGTGTGAGATGATTCCTCACTGTGGTTTCAAAGGCATCTCTCTTATGACTAGTAATGTTGAATGTCTTTTTATATTCTTTGGGGGCATCTGTATGTCTTCTTTGTAGATTCATCCAATCGCTTCTGCTATTGATTTTTCAGGTTATTATTATTATTATTATTTTGAGACAGAGTCACGCTATGTGTTTTTTTGTTTTTGTTTTTTTTGAGACAGTCTCACTATGCTGCCCCTGGTAGAGTGCTGTGCTGTCAAAGCTCACAGCAACCTCAAACTCTTGGGCTTAAGTGATTCTCTTGTCTCAGACTCTCAAGTCCCAGCGGGTGCCAGCTGGGACTACTGGCACCCGCCACAACACCTGGCTATTTTTTCTGTTACAGCCGTCTTGTTGATTTTAGCTAGACCAGGCTGGGTTCAAACCCGCCAGCCTTGTTGTATGTGGCTGGTACCCTACCCCCTTAGCACAGGCGCCACCTGCTTCTGCTATTGTTATGGAATAGTGGAGTTTTAGGTTAGCAAGGCAGCAACTTGCCTTGTAGTTCCTGTTTCCAGAAAATAACATAGTGCAGGGCACTAGGTAAAAGACTTTGCATGCCTCGTTAAATTTATTCCTTCCAAAACCTGCAAAGTAGCCCCTGTTTCTACTCCTGAGTTGAAAATTGTCAGATGGCTGGTTTTAAGTCAATACCCAAAGAAAAAAATTCAAGAATTTCTTTGGGCCTCAACGTGCTCTTCTTATGTAAAAATGATTCAACTAGTACTCAAGGAGGGCAACAAAGTGAGACTCTGTCTCTAAAAAAAAAAAAGAAAAGAAAAAAGATTCAACTCCATGAGGGAGAGAGTATATTAGCTTTATTCAAGCCGTCCCTCCACTGAAATGGCAAGGTGCTTTAAAGGGAAGTATGGAAAAGCCTTTAAGGAACCAGCTTAGGTCCAGTGAATGATGTTTTCCTCGCTGAGGTGGGAGGTGTGTGCATACGTGTCTATGTATGTTGGGGGCGAGGTTATTGCCTATGTGCTACCATTTCTTCCTGACATTGCTAAACCTTAACCTGGCCATGGTGCATGTCTACGGTCCTCACTACTCGAGAGGCAGAGGTAGGAGGATCCCTTGTGCTCAGGAGTTCAAATCTCACCTGGGCAACATGGCAAAAACCTATTTCTAAAATCCAAAAGAAATAAAAAGTAAGGTACAAATTAAAGCCATATAAAACAAAACACCAATGGCTGGAAAGTCCTAATTCTGAATTCATCCACCACATGAAATATGTCTCAAGTCTACACTCTGAAATTTGAAGCACAAGCTTAGGTCCAGTGTGTGAAATCTGTCACACCTTAAGTAAAGAAGGATGTTGTGAGAGATTTCTTAGCACTGTCCATTAAAACCCTAGTAATAATTTTTCTTTTCTTTTTTTTTGGGGGGGGGACCATTTGAGCCTTCAGTAAAAACCAAGATGGAATCATTATTTCTTTCACATAGGGGGCCATGATCTAGTCTGAGCAACTTCTGGGAGGCAGTCAAGTGAAGGGAAATAGATTGAGGGCATTGAAGGGAAGCTAAATATAAATCTTAGTCCCACTACTTACTCACTTACCAACCATTCCAGCCTCACATCTACCCCCTTATCTATATACTGGGGACATTATAGGGAGATTTTTGGGAAAACAAAGTGAATTAACGAAAATAAAGTGCCTAACATGGTGTCCCACAATTTCAATACTAAGGAGATTATTATTACCGAATAAAAGGTAAAGTATCATTTTTCTTTCCTGTGTCGAGATACTAGTCCTGCAAGTTTCTACTTGGACTTTCTCCGAGAACTCTGCGACTTCTTATCTCTCGTCTACACCTGCCCTTGCTGATAAAGATCATTTACGTTTCCTTTGTTCCTTCCATACATGCGCAGTGTCTAAGAATGAATGAAAAAATAAATACAATTGTGAGGCAGAAAAGAACAGCTGTTGACAAATCTTAATATAAAAAATGATCTGCCTGATTTTTGATATTTCTGCTATATTTACCAAGGGGGCAAGGGCAGTAGAGGGGAGGACAGAGTGGTGTGGAGGCCAAGATAGGAGAACAACATATTTAAGGTTAGAAAAAAGGATGGGCCCTCCCTTCCTCCTTCCTTTCCTCCCTTAGGGTCATTACCTAAGTAGGTGAAGTGAGCTTGATCTAGTCCTTCCACATGTCTACATAGATCAAAACATCACATCGTACCCCTTAGATAGATACCATTCTACTATGTATAGACCATTATTTCTTGTGAAACATTTGTACCCCCATAATATTCTGAAATAAATAAAATTTTTCAAAAGAATAAAAAAAAAAAGAACCAAAGAGAAATAAAATAGAGGAGAGCTATAAACCAACCTATTTAAGTAAACAGGAACAAAAAAATCACATTCCAGTCACGAAAGGAAATGTAAGCCACAATTTCTCAAGGCTTTTAGTTTCAAATTCACTGAGCAGTACGGTGCTTCTTCTTTTTGCTTGGCCTTTAATTATTTGCTATTCCTTCTTCCTTATGAATCATTTTTACTTCTACGGCTTACTTTCAACCCAAGTACAGCTGTAAAAGCCAAGCTATTTAGCCAAAATAGAAGAAAAATAATTCAATTCTAAATAATTAATGGAGATTTTAGATGTGAGATAATATAGTCATTCAATAGATGATTTAAAGAAATTAACCAAGACAGTCCTATGAATTAGGTGAGAAAAACTTTCAATTCTTAATATTGCCGCTTCAAACTGATCAGTGAGGTTTGGAAAATGATCATCTTCTTTTACTGCAATTGGAACCGTCAGTGAGACGGTTTCTGGAGGACACTTTAGTGGTGTTCAGCAGAAGGCTAAAAAGGGTCTATACAATTTGACCCTTCAGTGGTATTTTTAGAGCAAATGTTCTAAGGGAATCATGAACACGCAAAGATTTATTTATCAAAAGCTTTATTTTCATGTTGGACAATTAGAAACAACATAAATATCTGACAGCAGGGGATTATTTAAATAAGTGATGGCCATTAAGAAACATTTACTGGGAAAGTGATTAATGGCACAGAAAGAAGTTCATACTAGATTAAGTCCAAAGGCAGATTATGAATCACTGCTTAGTCCACATGCAATTTCAGTAAATAAAAACATGGAAAGCCTCTTCTTTACTAGATACAAAGTTTATGAAAGAGTTAAATATGAGAAACTATTTTAGCCGTAGTGTGCTAAGGCAGATTTTGTTCCCAAAGAACTAAAATATGTATTATATTGCTTGTTCTATCTAGTCTTTTCAGACATGAACTGGAATGGTGCATTCTAGGAGTTAGTGGACATTACTCATTTTTGGTCTTGTCCCCTTCATTATAACACAAATGTGGACTAGCTTACGGCCATGTATCCACTGGTGGTGAATGACACGTCTCCAGCTTTCCTGATCCCCAATTTAATTTTTGCCAAATTATATTAAAGTCACGAACAATACAGTGTATCTTTAGCATCAACACTCTTACCTTTTGCCTTCATTTTATAAAATAAAGACCAAATTCCTTTAATATTAAGCAGCTGTATAAATTTTGATGTACAAAGACTGTAACACTGACAAGATTAATCAGTTGGTTGGTAGACAACATGACGATACTATAGCTTGAAATGTCTGTGCTTTAGATAAAGCATGAACTCTACATTTCAAGCTTTATGCTTTTAGATAAAGTCTACATTTGGTTAGTGAAATGTAGTTTGGGCTATATGAGTAATACTCAAGCCAAGATGAAAACTAAAAGACAAAAGTCAAGAATCCCCTCTCAACATGGGCATAGTAGTATGGGTGACTTAATGATTTCAAAAAATGGAATATAAAACAGAGAAATGGGTCAAGAGATACAAAACTGGACAGGCCAAGAGGAACCCTGAGCTGTCACAGAGAAAAAGGGACCCAACAAAGTGGTTACAGCCCCTGGAGCTGAGAAAACAGAAGGATGAAAGTAGAGTTCTCAGAGCTAAGGAGCTCCTAAGAAGCCCCCAGGGATCTGGGACCTAGACTTCTGTGGAGAGATCCTTCCTGGCTGATGCTGGTACCTTTAGAGGTTAAGAAGACCCGCCAAGCTGAAACCTACACCCTGGAGATGCAGGTGGCCTAAGTTTCATTCTAGGAGTGTAGGAATCAGATGGAAACTGACACCAATGGATACAGGAATCGACTACCACTTCTGGTATTAGAACCTTTACTGAGGTGTAGGCAACAGGATCACAAAGACAAAATGCACTTCTGTTTGCTAGTCTACCATTTCTAGTTTTTCCTCTGGCTTCCTCAGTGAGCAGGACCTATCCAGGAACCAAATGCAAGAAAGCAGATGGTCGCCCAGTGCCAGCCTGAAAATCACAAAACA
The DNA here is from genome assembly GCA_963574575.1 of Galagoides demidoff. Taxonomy (NCBI): domain Eukaryota; kingdom Metazoa; phylum Chordata; class Mammalia; order Primates; family Galagidae; genus Galagoides; species Galagoides demidoff. The sequence goes on from CAUYQV010088983.1 coordinate 25,817, forward strand.
AGGGTCAGAAGAGTAGGTTTGCAGCTAAGTGATGACAGTTTAAACATGAAGGAGGTAAAGTCTCTGTTTTTAATATTAAAGAAATGCCAAGTAGAAGGATACCTCAATAGCTCAGGCTCAGTAACATTTATTAACATGATAATGATGATAACAAACTCCCTCATTAACTGTCTGCAAACACAGTTAAATTGATAGTAACTTTTGTCTTTTTCCTACTCTCTACTACTCATAATTTTAGAAACACAAAGTAGTCAATACAGAACCCCAGTTATGGCTGCACTTTGATTGCTTAAAATATCTATACTATAAAGCAACTCCTTGTAATCTACATCTCACTATATTTCTAAAACAGTAAAATATCTCAGATATAAAATATATTGTTACCTCAGATTTTGAAGGATTTAACATCTACTTGTTTTAATTTGATGAACTGCTGATGTCTACATGGTAATCTGAAAAGACCCTTGTCTATAGGTTTTTTTTAAAAAATTAAAATTGGTACAGTATGGTCAACAGCAACATCAGATATTAGGCCATAGTTACTATTAGAAACACATTGGCTTGGATATCATAAAACAAAATATATATGTGTGTGTGTGTATACATGTATATATAATTAAAAATGCTTAGGAATAATTCAGTGTCTCAAATATACATTACATTTAATTGGTCTCTGGTAATCAGAATGTTGGTCCTTCAAAGTATGTCCATGGCCTAATTTCTGGAAACTGTGAATATTTGCTTCACATGGTGAAGGGACTTTGCAGATATGACTACCTGAAGGACGTTGATGGGGGGCAAGCATCTCTGATTATTCAGCTTCCCAGTCTAATCACATGAACTTTTAAAAGCTGAGAATATTTTCTGACTGATGTCATAGGTGACTGTAATTATGAAGCATGGACTAAGAGATGCAATAATATTGGCTTTGACGAGAGAGTTAACACTCAGCCAGTGGGTGTAAGGTGTCCCTTAAACACCTGAAAGAACAAAGAAGTAGATTCTTCAATAGAACTTCCAGAAAATAACAGAGTCCTGCTAGCATTTTGATTGTAGTCCAGTGTGACGTGCTTTGAACGTCTATAGAACTTTAATATTATTTGTGTTGTGTTCAGCTACAGGCTGTGTGGTAATGTCTTAAATAAGCAATTGAATACCAACCCTGAGTTGAAAATAGGATCCATGGCTTTACACTCAGAACCTGTCTTCTCACATTGTTCTTTTGCTTATCCAGGGCCTTCTTTATATCCTGGGCATTCATTTTCTGCACTGTGTCATGAACGTCATGAAATCAAGACCAGTTTGCTCACCATTCCTCCTCATTCGACCTTATGTAAGTCACACAATATTGCATTGACATCATTTGTTTCAATGTATGCAGTTATATGATTATTAATAATATTGTTTAAAGGCATGGTCCTGAAAGTAAATATTGAAGTCCCTTTAAAGCCTAATATGTGTTCTTACATGTTAGGAAACTGTTTTGAACTAGGAATGTGTGCTTTTGTATTGCTTCCTTCCTATATTCCCCATTTCTTGCTGTTACCCAGGCTCCAGGCGTTTCCTTGCTTCAGGTCCATTTTGCAGGGCAGAAATTAGTAGCTGCCGGGAACAATGCAGTCTGCCTTTTATAGATGTTCAAATTTGTTGAGGTGGCAATTCTGGGAATGTATCCTAGGAAAATGAAAGTAAGAAAATGATAGAATTTCCAGATACTAGAGTGAAATTGAAATTTGAGTGATGGGGTGAAGGTTATAAGACAAAATAGAGATAGAGATAAAGGTATAGATAGAGATTGAGGTGATAGATGATAGAAACAGAGTTAGATGATAGAGACAGAGACAGATGATAGAGACAGAGATAGATGATAGAGACAGAGATAGATGATAGAGGATAGAGGATAGACACAGACATAGAGGATAGACACAGAGATAGAGGATAGAGACAGAGACAGATGATAGAGGATAGAGGATAGATACAGACATAGAGGATAGACACAGAGATAGAGGATAGAGACAGAGACAGATGATAGAGGATAGAGGATAGACACAGACATAGAGGATAGACACAGAGATAGAGGATAGAGACAGAGACAGATGATAGAGGATAGAGGATGGACACAGAGATAGAGGATAGACACAGAGATAGAGGATAGAGACAGAGATAGAGGATAGAGACAGAGATAGAGGATGGACACAGAGATAGAGGATAGACACAGAGATAGAGGATAGAGACAGAGACAGATGATAGAGACAGAAAGAGACAGATGATAGAGACAGAGAAAGATAGAAATAGAGATGATAGAGACAGAAATGACAGAGATTGAGATACATGATTCAGAGATACAAGATAGAGATGATAGAGATAGAGACAGACAGAGAGGAAATGTGTCCATAATCACCAGGTGACAGACATGGAAGGGATGGAAGAGATGACTGCATGACGTGTCTTAAGAGGCTGTATTATAATTATTGAGGTCCAGATGCTCTTCTGAAAACAATAGATCAAGTAGACTAGAGGGTTTCACTGACTGTACTTTGAACTTCTCAGAAGGGGGGTTGCTCTTGATCACTTAGATTCTTCCCTGGTAAGAATATTGTCACTGGAGCAACTTTGGGGTAGGGGATTGAAGATTGAACGTCTCATCAATCTGACAGGATAAACACTCAGAATTAGATTTAAACTGATTTCCAGAAAATAATAAATAATAAATCTAAGACACCTGAGCAACTATATTAAAATCTAACATATTAAATTACACAAATGTTTTATACTTTCCTCAAATTCAGGATCATGGTATTTTGGTCATAGAACATTTCAGCATGGGACTTGTATATCTACAAAGGATGACTGATCAAATATATTTCAGTGATATCAATTTCTCAAAAAATATAACTAAAATATCTATGTAGCTCTAATGAAATAAAATGGCAAGACCAGAGAATCATTACATAAATATAAATAGGTAAGGGATAACTATTTGAATAAACAGGAGGCTGGAGATAGGCAAATTTATAAAAATAGATGGCAACTATGAGGGAAATTAAACGCTTTCCTGAATGACAGAATGAAGAGAGGGCAATTACAGTAACTGTTTCTTATTCACTTTTGAGTGCAGGAACTAGAATCCAGGTAAACTAGACATGGTGAATATTTTGAAGAGAATAAGGTATTCAGGATCTCAGGAGAATGGAAGAAATAAACAAAAGAGAATCACAGGCTTATGGCTTTCAACACTCCTGGGTAAACGAGGTAATAAAACTCAGTGGAAACCAAGCAGATAGAAAGGGGAAGAAGACAGGTAAATTCACATCTAACAAGTACACTATATGCTATCTGGGTGATGGGGAAACTTACAAGTTTTACCCAAACTTTAAAAAAGCAATTCATATAACCAAAACATTGTACCTCTGTAATATCCTGAAATAAGGAGAAAAAAGGAAATGGAAAAATAAAGTTTTGGATTCTAATTTTAAAAAGACTTTCATACAGAGATATTGCTACTCTCCAAAGATTTTAGAAAAATTACTAACATTAGGAGATAAATTATAGAATATATATTTTAATTTGGGTTTCATCTGATTATTGAGAAATATGGGGTCGGGTGTGGTGGCATATGCCTGTAATCCTAGCATTCTTGAGCTCAGAAGTGGGAGAAAAACTCAGGGAAAAAAGTGAAATCTCAGCTGTAATAAAAATAGAAAAAACGAGGCTGGCACCTGTAGTCCCAGGCATTTGGGAGGCTGAGGCAAGGGGATCACTTAAGCCCAAGAGTTTAAGGCTGCTCTGAGCTGTGATGCCATGGCATTTTACCAAGGGCAACAGAATGAGACTGTTTCAAAAAAAAAAAAAGAGAGAGAGAAATATGGGGAAATGATTTTTAAGTATTCAAATTGGTCTATGCCCACTTAACGGGCATAATGTGAGGGTATATGGCACACCTGGTGTGTGAGGGACACAGCTACAACAGGGACTTTATCTAGGAAATGCAAATATTATAACCTAATCATTTGTGCCCTCATATTAATATGAAAAGATTTTTAAAAGGTTAATAAAACTTGGTAAGATTGCTTATAAAATATTATCCAGAAACTAACAGACATCTATCTCTTTGTTTTTTCTTTTATTATAAAAATACCAGAAATAAAATGAGGAACCAAGTTAATAGTTAAATATAATTCTTTAGGGATAGGTTTGTAACATGTACATTTCTGTTTTCTATTTTGGTCTGATATTTTTGTCACAATATATATGTGATATTTTAAATTATCTATAACCAAGATATAATTTTTTTTAAATATTAAAAAGCCTCTGTGATAGCAAACTAGCAAAGGTATTAGCCTGTAATGATTTCTCCTTTCAAATTGATTTTCAAATATTCATGCTTCAAAGGCCCCATTGTTCCCTAAGATATTCACTTCTAGTTGATTACCTCCTATCAAAAAGTATTTTTCAATAATTCCCATATGATCTAACCTTTCAATAACTTCAAATGTATTTTTTTTTTTGTTCTTGAATGTTGCCCTTTTTAAAAATGAATTGTCTAATTTATCTTCTTTGGACATCTGAGAGACCTATTACACTAGATTTTTTCCCCCTCTATTTTGAATGTGAAATCTTACAGAGTTTCCATGCACATAACAGTGCAGGTGAGTTAAATACGAGAAAGAAAATGGGAAGCCAAGTCAACAGTTCAGTGCAATTCTTTAAGGATATGTTTGTAACCACGTACATTTCTGCTTTCTGTCTTTTAGTCTGATATTTTTGTCACAGTATTTTTATGATATTTTAAATTGTCTATAACTAAAATACAATTTTTTAAAATATTAAAAACCCTCTGTGATAGCACACTAGCAAAGATATTAGCCTGTGGTTTACTGGGTTCACATCCTTACTCTGTTCATAATAAACTTCAGCATTTCCAGAGAACTGACAGGAAGCCTTCAGCTAGGCTATGTTCAAAGGAGTGTCTTTGTAATATTAACCCAAGAAATAGTAGATGATTGGAGATGTAGTTTAGTTTCAAAGACAATTGGCGGCTCGGCGCCTGTGGCTCAATCGGCTAATGCTCTAGCCACGTACACATAAGGTGGCGGGTTCGAATCCCCAGCCCAGGCCCGCCAAACAACAATGATGGCTGCAACCAAAAAAATGGCCGGGCGTTGTGACGGGCGCCTGTGGTCCCAGCTACTTGGGAGGCTGAGGCAGGAGACTCACTTGAGCCCAGGAGTTGGAGGTTGCTGTGAGCTGTGATGCCATGGCACTCTACCCAGGGGGACAGCTTGAGGCTCCGTCCCCCCCCCCCAAAAAAAAAGACAATTGGCTAGTGTGACAAAGGATGATGCAATGTACCGTACTCAAATTGTTACCATGAACTCGCGCGTGAGTACTAGGGGAGGATACTAAAATATTTGTATGAATAAAAACCTAACAAAGTTTGCCATTTTATTGCTATAGTCACCAAGAAAGCTAACTGTAACGATAGTTTGAAACTGATGGAAACC